>JARQWA010000113.1:0-57495 GCA_030294605.1 Ambrosiella beaveri
AAGGGGACATTTTGGTGTATGCTGAGGAGTTAGTGGTTATGTGTTTGGTGAGGTGGGGGGACTTACACGGTGAGTGATGAATAGGTATCGGATGGGATGTCACAGAGGGAAAAGTAAACAATACTTTGCAGTCGCGACAGTTGCTAATCAGCGTCTTTCTAAGTAAATAAACACTTGTGTCAATTCATCACATTATCACCATCTTTGGAAACAAACAAAAAAAAATTGACAAAATTCCTACATGCATGGTTCCCGCTGCTTGTTGGGCGACGGCTGTTGTGTAAGGAGGAATCACGGCCGACCAATGATGTCATGATGTCATGTGAGTTGTATGTGTACCTTTGTTTTGTTGTTGTTTTTGGGTTGTTTGCTGAGTGCTGATGTGTTTGTAGATAATGGGGACGGGTGGCGAATATTCAGAGAAACTATTTATATAGAAACACCAAGAAAACAAAATAGAAAAAAAAACGATAGAAATAATATTTCCTTTTTCTCACTAACAATGCCAACCACCCTTACAACTCCGGCCCTTCTCCATCATCGAACAATAACCCACTAAAAAGTTTCGACTCAACAAATCGCCTCCCCGCTGATGACTTCCCGGACTCTATGATTGGCTTCCGGGGGGCTTGTCAGTGTCAGTGTCATATTAAGCCGTGTCATATCTAGGCCTGCAAGTACACACATTCGTAAGCATCCCTCAATGTATGTCATCACGTCAAGTAATGCCATCGGAAGACAAAAGACAGACCAGCGGGTGGTCTGCGTGCTGCCTGGCTTGGCAAAGAGTGGTAGGTGGTTATTAAGCAGAGCCCGTCATTCGACAATTCCGCCATCATCCACTTGTTCTGGCCCAAACACAAATATACATACACTGCCAACTATTTACTTTTCCATTGAGACGTCACGCAGGTACACCTTCTAAACAATACGCCCGTTCTCTGTCTCCCCCCGCACCCCCCACCAGCCAATTCCCTCTCGCTAAAACTGCTCCCCATGACAATTCCTCCCTCTTCTATTCGCCCCCGAGCATACTCCTGGGTGTCTCTAATCTCTACTCATCACCGTGAAACCATCATCCGTCAACAGGCG
This sequence comes from Ambrosiella beaveri, assembly GCA_030294605.1. Classification (NCBI taxonomy): domain Eukaryota; kingdom Fungi; phylum Ascomycota; class Sordariomycetes; order Microascales; family Ceratocystidaceae; genus Ambrosiella; species Ambrosiella beaveri. The sequence continues at coordinate 1,093 of JARQWA010000113.1, forward strand.
AGCTCCCCACCGTTCGTCCTTGCATACCGCATGCACCTTTCCCGTCCTATCTGTCCTGTCCTGTCTTGCCTCGCACTCCCTGGTCCCCGCCAGCCAACCAGCGACCGTCAATTTGTCATTGACCCCTGTCAGTCAGTACCGTCAGTCCTATCGTATATCAAACCATGTCGTCTTAGTGGTCACTAGCGCCATGCGGGGATGAGGATGGGGATGGGACGCAAGGGAGATGGACGGATTCCTGTGTTTCTTGGTGATGGTGGGATGGTTGATAACGGGAATCATGTCATTGGTTGGCGGCCAAAATTGTTGAACAGGTGGGAAATCGCAAGGCTAGAGATACTGGATTGGGTAAAAAAAATAAAAAGACCAAGTTTGCTTGCGGTTGGAGTTTGTCCTGTAGTTCATGAAGTCCTTCAAACAAACTACCAATCGTGTTACACCATTTGCTAATAGGGTTAGAGTCATTGGCAAGGATAGGGTCTCTAACCCTCTCCATCAACATCAACTCTTCTCACCCACCACAAGTTCATTAATACCCTACCACCAAGATCTAGACCCCTTTATCTCCACCCTAAAAAGTCTTGAGATATACCCTCCGCACTCACCCTGATTTCCTTCCCTTCGCCTCCTGACAGGCACTGCCAATTTCAAAAGTCCCTCGTCCTTTTTGCATCCTGGCTCCTGCTACATAGACACACATCCGCTTGCCATTCATCAGACATACGGACACTCGTCAACCTCGATACGACCAGCCGCCTGGATCGAGGTATTTATTTAGCTAGTGATATAGTTACTTGGGATCCCCACAATCATGATCTTATGCAAGAGGGAAACACTTTTTTTCCCTGCAGATTTCCTGGTTGGTCCATTTTGCCGGGTTTGGCCGTCGGAGGGAGTCCTCATGGGCCCTGCCTGTGGTGGTGCCATAGTTGGCAGAGTGTGGGTGTGGTACATAGTGATCATAGACATATTCATAGGTGGTGAGGTGCATTGATCCTGCGGTGGTACGGTGCCGTGTGGTATGGTGTGGTATGGTGTGGTATGGTGTGGTATGGTGTGGTGTGGTTTAGTGGGGAGTGGGAGGGGGAGTGACGGTGGACGGTAAGAAGAGAAGGTGATAAATGAGGGCGAGATGATGGATATATGGCTGGATTACTAGAGGCCAAGAGTGAGAAAAAGAAGACAGGGAAAATGTCTTTGGGACCGGGAGATTCCGGCCTTATGTCAAAGCATGATCTGTAGACCTCAACCATCCACACCATCTCAATCTTCTTTCCCTTCTACGAATCCCCTTCCCCAAACCCGAAAACGAACACACACAAATAAACCTCATCCATTCTTCACGCATCCCCTTCCTCCCCCAAAATCTCTCTCGTAACAAATATTGCTTCCCTCGCTCTGCCCAGCCCCCGCACTTTCACAAACACCATAAACACCGGCCTCACCCACCCGCCCCCGTCCATCGATTCGTAGCAGAAATCACCCTCGGTGTCCCTCGAAGCCTCAAGGCCTCAAAGCCTCATTCGGCAATCCTCTGCTTTTACTGACTCGGCAACAGGGTGCTTTTGACGAGGAGCCGTCTGTCTGGATAGTTATATATTAATCAATTAATCAAGCCATAGATTGATAAGATATGATCACCGACGTCCCCGATTTTATAACCCCTGGCCCGGCCCCAAGAAAATAAAATAAAAATACGGAAAACCCCACCAAATTCCCTTCGCTACCCGTCATCGCTATCACCATCGCATCACCACCGGCAACTAACAGTCTCAAATACTTCCCCATCTAGCGAAATAACCAAAGTCAGTTGTGATGACTTTTGGTTGATGGCTTGTTATGTTTTATTTTCCTGCAACCCCGGTAGGCATAACCCTGTCAGACAAACGCTAGGGCTTTGCAAGGGTCCACCGCTATCAATCTGATTAGATTGTGTCAAATTTTATTAGATCGGGTGATGCGGTGTGGCGGTGGCCGAGGGATCTGATGGGGTTTTTACGAGCTTTTTTTTAGTCTGCTCGCTTGTGAGGCAAATAGAATATATAACTTGACACAGAAATACAATGCCCTCAATAAACAAACCACCCTCATGATGCCGCAGTCATGGTGTATTACAACATCAGCCGTCACGCAAAACAAGTGGCGTCAAATCTCTAAATACAAAAACAAAGATTATTCACGGCAACTGGTCGGCAAAAGGCCGTGGTGGCCCGTGATCCATCGCGTTGCAGCGCTAGATCAAGTCCGCTTTGGGGCGGGAAGAGGGAAGGCAGGCAGGCAGGGGGGATAGGATAATGGTGGTGGTGATGAAAAAGGGAAATATACATAGAGTTGCATCCAGGTATAGAGTAGTTTAGGCGGCGGAGGCTGTTGAGTTAATGGAGGTGGTGGCGGTGTTTGGGGATTTCTGCGGAGCGTGCTGGTATCAGTCAATTAAACATGATGCATACAAAGAACTACCACAATGATCATTAATCAAGAGTACATTTTCTTTTGTTCGATGTGAATAAATACCACTCTTGGCATCTAGGGTACATTCCCTCGGCCCTCCACTCCCGGCATCGGAACAAGCAACGTCCCACCTCTTTGCACCCCAGCCCGTTATCAGATCCTGCCCTTTGCACCACTATTCCCCCCTCCCCCTCCCCCTCCCCCTCTATCCCAGGGTCCAACGGGCAGCCCCAGTGGAAAACTTTAGAGAAAAACAATGCATGGATTCTCTTCGGAGATATTCAAGGAAGACTGAAATCCGGACAGAGGCGATGAGCTCAGATATTGACTATTTCTACATGGCTATGATGGAATTGTCAGACAATAGGCATCTTACTAGCTCTCTGATTTCTGGTTGCAAATATTCTCCGCCAATTATCACACGAAAACCCGTAACAAGTAATGACGCACCCTACCTCATGCCGGCCTCCTCCGCCCCCCATGTCCTGCAAAGATTTTTTTTTACTTTTCTTTCCTTCCCTGCAGGATTTACGCACTTCTTGGCACATCTACCGCCGGGGAAAGTGCCTGTATGTCCCGCAGGTGACGTACTAGTCGCAGCATTATGTGTCAACATGGCATGATATGCCTGGCCCTCTTATCCCAATGGCATCCGGGGTCATCAGGGCCCCGAGGCATTCATCATGTATTTATATATAGAGATGTACAGATTTATTTATAATGAATTAATGGTCTGCATCATGACATGTGAACCAGTGGGGATACAACACGCCGGTGTAGTCGTTATTTCTGTGCTGGTGATCAGTCACCCCAGGACAATCGGACTCTCGGTGGACAGACAGACAGATTAAAAGGAAACCCTAATAGAGAAAACCTGCCTTGACTTGTTTCTGCAGCGTCAAGTCGGCGATGCCACCTTTCTAATCTAATTATGCATTCCCACAGCCCATTCCAAAGGAACACTATGATCCTTTCAATTTTTGTATACGAATCTGGCCAAGGCCAGGGTGAGCAGGAAGAAGCTCGGTGTTTGGTTTACAGTGCTCATCCGCCATCGTATCACTAAAGCCTCGTACTGCCGTTGGTTGAATTAGATGTTCATAACGGAAAAGATAAAAAAAGACATTCTTTACCTCGGCTCGCAAAGAGAGTCTGGATGAGGCCATTACCCCGGAGCGAGAATCTGTGACGGCGATGTATGGATGGATGGATGGATGGATGGATGGTATGTAGCTGGTGACTTTTTAGGTGGCTTTCCTGTTTCTAGATGTAAATATTTACGGTGAAGTGCATGTGCATTTTCACCGGGTGGTATAGAGACATGCTTATACGAGCTGGTGTTTCGGGTGGCGAGATAAGGTGAAGATGATTATCAGATCTGAATGTCGTGAGGTTTAACATGTGAATGTGAGTGTCTGCTGTGAAACACAAAAAGTGCAAATTTATCTCAGCCCGAACTGCTAAATACTGTCTATATTCAAATCTGCAAACAATCCAAAGTCAACCAGTAAAAGAAGATATTTTTATTCCATCACCTCCACCCATTCACCTACAGGCGCTAATCGCATCTGATTACCGCCCAGACCATATCAATCAGTACCTTCCAGCCACTATTCAGCCCAGAAAATGTCAGTGTGTTTGTTACATTGGTATCTAGAGGTGTCAGACAAAATGAGAATACTGGTTTAAGGAGGAAAAGTTATCAGTGCCCTAGGTAGGATATTTACACTAGTGCCACCCCCTGGTTCAAGTCGAATTAGGTTGAATGGTTTCAAATTATTAGGGTTATAGACCACTAAACAGTGGATACCCTTCCTTCCTCAGCATCATCAGCGCTCACACGCACACATATGAATATGTAAATATGTGTTTGTAGACATCAAACTCCTATCCATGTCTCACGGTCATCGTGGATTCTTTGGAGAGCAAAGAAATGGAAAAGCCAGAGCCGGGGCAACGGAATAAGATCAGGACAATACAATGATTGACAATGAATTCAGAAGTCAAGTATATTCCACATATCAAGATACTCAACTAACTCACAACCATAGACCGACACCGACACCGACACCGTCGGATGACCGGCTGGTCAAGACTCTTTGTCGACTCCGTACACCATGCCCTAGAGGCGAAGAGCAGGGCACCATTGTTCCTGGAACGATTTATGGAACTGCCCTGTGGCTCTCATTGCGTGATGGCAAGTAAAACTTTCGCAGCGTGGATGGTTGTATCTTTTAGGAAATGTCCTTTTTCAGGTTTTTCTGCTTATTATTTTCGGTGAGGTCTAATTTTATCTGATCAATATGCCTCAGGCTCATGTCAAACCCTGTATTACAACAACCCTAATCACGTACTCTACTATCTTTGCCCATTGGGATTAAATGAAAAAGAAATCCTGAGCTTATAGATATCTATGATGCATCTTGTGGAAACCCTCGCGTAGAGACCTTTTGTCACTAACCTTCTTTTTGGTGCCTTGTCGATCTCAACGGAAAAGAAAGTCTTTCTCGCATGGAAAAGGGATTTGCTTTTTTGTGGATTTTCTAAATACCAGATTGGCTTTTAAACTCGTGGTCAGGTGCAACCTTTTGGGGGTGTTCCTTTTTTTTTGCCCAGTTCTGAGTTGCCCGGATTGAAGGGAGGAAGGGAGGGAGGACGGGCCTCGGGAGATTTCGGATTTGGCGGTGGTGTTTGAGAAATTATAGGTGGGTTGTGAGATTCTCCATGTCTGTTTCAGTCAGTTGAGTAAATAGCAGATACTGAAAAAGTCCAGCTACACGGATATATTGGTAGATACTGACAATGTCATACGATAATATCTGACGTGATCCTTAGGTATCTCCCGCCATGGACAAAATCTTTACCTCGCTAAACCTCTCCACATAAAATGTCCTAAACCATGCAACCATCCACTCGCCCATAAATAAGACCAAACTTGACACCACAATATTGGCCTAGGCTTAGACCCAAACTACACCTACTCAATTATGAGCGATGATGTCCATCTATTTACTGATTGATAAGATCTTGCCAAGACGCCTACGGGCTCCCCTGCTTCTTTCGAAATAAAAGCTTCTACATCGCCTCACGCCACCGTCAGTAGCGATGGACAGTCGGTGGCCCCGGGCACAGACAAAGAGTCTGTGTGATGGGGGAAGCGTTGTTGAACTATATACTTATGATTTCAGATGATACGTATGGCTGTTGGGGTTCATCTAATGAAATAAATAGAAACATCAAAAATGGGCAATGATGGAGATGAAGATGGGAACGAACGGGTGGAGACTTGAGGTCGGGTTGGACCTGGACCTGTCCTGGTCGTGGTGTTTCTTGGCTCTAGGATGGTGGGTAAGATGGATGCAGGTGCATGCGACCAAGAGGGAAAGTGGGCTTGGGTAATGGTTGATTTCAGGGACAGGCAGACGGAGAAAGACAGAAGAGACCAAGTGAAGGCATCATATGGGAGATGCTTGTTGCTACAAGAGAGGACCTAGGAGGCAAGTGACATTGTCACAGAGCAGGAACAAAGACAAAGACACAAACTCTGAACTTGTCTTTGACAACCCGCCAGGCTCAACTCATGAAGCCATTCTCAGTCCCAGTCTCAATCCAGATACATGATTATTCTCTTTCTCCCCACTGGATTCCTTTGCTCCCACCATGAAACCACCCCCCCACCACCACGGATCCCATTCTGACCCTACCCCTGCCATGCCAAAGTTTTTTTTTTTATCAGATTTTCTTTCTTCAAGGAGCCCTCGGCTTTAGAAAAAAAAAGCAGGAGCCAGGTTGGTGGACCGGGATTCCGTAACGTGCCGCAGACAGCGGCCAAGCTAGGATAGCGGTGGGGACCAACCGGGAAGATTTTGACGATTGAGATAATTAGATGGAGATTGATAATGAGAGAGTTCGGAAGACAGGGAGATACTTAGATTATCGTGATGAAAGATTATCTCGCCGTGGCATCCATTGTCAAAGTCGTGATTTCTGACGGTATTGACACATGTCGTGCTACAAGACGTCTCGCATCACAAAAGGAACCTTGACTAACAGAAAATAAAAATAAAAAATAAGAATAAATATTATCTATTTTTTTCAACTGGATTTTATTTGCCCACCATCCATCTCATCAACTCTGCTCACCACAATCTTCCATCACCACTCCCGCCGCCCATCTCTAAAATCTGCCAATTTATCCCTCTGTATCCTCTTGGAAATCCGCCCACTTTATTATTATTTCCCGGCAATTTTTATTCCCTTTTTGATTTATTTATCAATCAGTTTGTTCATCAAGAACAAAAGACAAAAAAAAAAAAGCTCAACTCCATCAATTGCCTTGTGGGCTCACAGGTTACTGTCCATGATGCTTGCTTGCCTCAGCCATAGGTCTGCATCCCAGTGTCTTGTCGAGCTTTCGTATGGCCCTCTTGTAGAGTTGCTTTCCGAGAAAGCAGTTTGCGGATGCTTTTTTTTCTTGGAGTGGTAGTATCGAGGTGGGTAAGCTGGAAGTTGGCTCTTGTTTGCTTGTTCCTTTTTATTTTCTATTTTTTTCTATTTTTTCTTCTTTATTTAAATGTTGATGGTCCCCGTGGTCTCGAAAGTCCGTTGCTTTTTTTTCGACAATCTTTTTTGTCTTTTTGCCCTCGTCTATGCAATTTTGCTGCTTTTTGTCTGAGTATATTTCAACAATAAGCACATTCCGTCATTCTTCAAGTTGATATAAACAATAGTCTAGTGGGATATACTGTCTATTGTGCCGCCAACCTTAAAAGTACATAGGATATAACAACACAGACAACAAAGAAAATAACATAATATCTTGTTTTCTTGGTCTTTCCTCTACCGCAGACATCTTTCAAGTTTCTCTGTGACATCATCTTCTTTTGTTTTTCTACTCAAGAGGTTTAAGCTGAGCTTTAGCCCTTGAAAAACCCTGCCTCCACACACATATCTCGACTGCATCTGCCTGTCCTGTACATATCAAGCATATCTTTTTTTTGTTCTTTTATTCTCAAAAGTCTTATTCTTTCCCACATAATACCCCTTTCCCGCCAAAATTACCCATAATGTCTCCTCACCTCGACGACCGCCACATCGAGCTCGATGGCTCCGACATCGCGTCGCCCATCGCCTACACCCCGTCCACTTCCTCCGCCACTTCCACTTCCACCATCCGCGCCCCCTCTGCCCCCGCCACACCTGTCTCCGACATCCTCCCCGCGGCCTCCTCAGATGAAATCCATGACCTCGTCTGCCTTGGCTTTGGCCCCGCCTCCCTCTCCGTCGCCATCGCCACCCACGATGCCGTCGCTTCCGGCCGCGCCCTCGGCTCCGCCGTCGCCCGCCCCCCAAAGATTGCCTTCCTCGAAAAGCAGAACCAGTTCGCCTGGCACCCGGGCATGCTGCTGCCTGGAGCCAAGATGCAAATCTCCTTCATCAAGGACCTCGCCACCATGCGCGACCCCTGCTCCCGTTTCACCTACCTCAACTACCTGCACGCAGCCGGCCGCCTCGTCGACTTCATCAACCTGTCCACCTTCTTGCCCGCCCGCTCCGAGTTCGAGGATTACCTCCGCTGGTGCGCCGCCCACTTCTCCCATCTGGTCCAGTACAACCAGGAGGCTGTCTCCGTCACCCCGGATGCCGCCGCCGAGGGCCCCGTCCGCACCTTCACCGTGCGCTCCCGCAACGTGCACACGGGCCGCGTCACCACCCTGCGCACCCGCAACGTCCTCATCGGTGTCGGCGGCCAGCCCAAGCTGCCGGCTGTCCTCGACGTCCAGGACTCCCGCGTCATCCACTCGTCGCAGTACTGCTCGCAGATCCACTCGTTGCTCAAGGACCGCGACGCCCCCTACAAGGTCGCCGTCATCGGCAGCGGCCAGTCGGCCGCCGAGATCTTTGCCAACCTGCAGACGCTGTACCCCAACTCGCGCACGTCGCTCATCATGCGCGCCGAGTTCCTGCGCCCGTCGGACGACTCGCCCTTTATCAACTCTGTCTTCAACCCTGAGTTTACCCAGGAGGTCTGGAACCGCTCACCCGAGTACCGCAAGTTCCTGCTAACCGATGCGCGCGCCACCAACTACGGCGTTGTCCGCCTTGAGCTCATCGAGGCGCTCTTTGAGCGCATGTACGAGCAGAAGCGCGAGCTGGGCCCCGACGAATCCCGTTGGCCCCACCGCATCCTCGGCGGCCGTGACATGACCCGCCTCGAGCAGTCGCCCAAGGGCCTCAAGCTGCACATGAGCACCTTCCTCGTGCCCAACGACCTGAAGCCCATTGACGGGCCCAACGACGCCGCGCACCAGGAGATGCTCGATCTCGATCTGATCATTGCGGCCACTGGGTACCAGCGGAGATCGCATGTGGATATCCTCAAGAATCTGTGGTCGTTCCTGCCCAACAAGGTTGGCCCTTCCAACTCTCCCTATGACGGCTGGACGGTCAAGGCCGACGGTGTCTCGCGCGAGATGGCTGTTGACCGCGAGTACAAAGTCAAGTTTCAGCCTGGCAAAATTGAGGAGGGCTCTGGTATCTACCTGCAGGGTTGCTGCGAGGGTACTCACGGTGTAAGTTGATTTTTCTCCATCTCTCCATTTTGTCAATCAGATCAGCTGAGCTGGTCATTGTTACTCCTTTTTGTCAGACAAGCCACTAACATATTTGTTTCTTCTTCCAGATCTCGGATACCCTTCTGTCGGTTCTCGCTATCCGCTCGGGCGAGATTGTCGATGTCGTCTTCAAGAATTAGGTGGAAAACGCCTAGCTTGTGTTTCTAATTTTGTGTAAATACGGAGTGGACTTTGCGAGGATACCCTAACCCAAATATGTAAAAGCTTGAGTGGCCGTTGTAGTCTGGTTGCTGTGAGCGTGTCTATTCAAAAAGATGAGGGCCGGCGTTTTGTTTTAATGGATGTTTTTTTTATCTTGTGTTTACTTGCGGTATGCTTTTGAATATCATGTTTTTTGTTCTTTTTCGTTGTTGAAAGTTTTTACGGTACCTTTTGTTGTTGGTCGTCAAAGTACAATGCGACTGTTGGTGATGGTGCTGATCCGGCCAAGAAGTTCAGGAAGCGGTTAATGTGACAAGCGTGGTGACGTGACAGATCAATTTTAGATTTAGTCACAATCTGCGGATCGTTTATAAGGATCTTTAAGCCAACTTTATCTTGTCAGCTCGGCAACATCACTGGTTATCATGGGGAATGGCGTGTACTTTTGCTCCATTTACTTGGTTTCGGTGTCGTCATACTGTCCCGGGTTCCTTGTTTCCGTAACAAGATAACTCGTGATCTTTGTCGCCTCACAAACAAACAAAAATCAAACCATTGTGGTAACATCAGTTCCACCGTCTGTAGGCTTATGAGCCGCTCCACCAAACTGCAACACCAAACTTCTAGAAAACCCGCCCATCTTTAATCCATGAACTACCATTCAATCTTCCCTTCAAGAAGGATTGTTCATATACCAAGCGGATGGACCGTACCGGGCTTCATATCGATGCCAACATCATGATAACACTTGGAATGTCCCTAGTCTGAAATGATAAGCCATGAATCTTGATATGCATAAAGAAACGTTGTGCATGAGTGTTTGCATAACATTTATGCAGGTGACGTTTCACACTCGGACCCTTGCCAGCTGTCAGCTATACCCTTGCCTGGTGCATATAGCCTATTTCGGAAGGGGCTTAGTCAGTGTCAGTGCTAATATCTGATTGGCCAATGACTTACATGTCTATTGGCGGCTATCCCAACTGAGACGTATTGTCTTGTTTCAGACAACGTCAATCTGTATCAAATCAACTGCCGTGCTTTATTAATGGGCGTCTAGCCATGCCACCATTATGGTCCAATGAGCCCTAACACATACAGAATAACACATGAAATACGAAGAGGGAAAAAAGTCATCTGCCAAAAGGAAACGAAGATATCGTGTATTGTTGCTGAGATCACGGAAACAAATCTAGGCCACTATCTACCCAAAAACACAAGGAACAAAAGGAAATCACCAAACAAACAAAAGCATTCTTCATTTACAGAGGCTTGGAAGCCCAACCCAGAGTCTTGTTTCCACCATCGAAAACAACAAACGCAGCCTTCAATGCAACGTCACCAAAGATGTTGGTACCAATAGAATCACTGCTCTGCATGCCACCAAAACAAGAGTTGGACCCCGTCGATACCGGCGCAAAGTTCATAAACTCACCCGGAATCGTAATCATCGAACCACCGGCCTCGAACGAAAAGTCAGGAGGCGTTGCTGAGCAAGGGAAGACGTACCCGCCCTGCTCCTGGTCAAAGCTGGCGCCCTTGATCTGCTTGTAGTAGGCCAGGTTGACCTTGTCGGGGAGCATCAGCAGAGTGGTGCCGGTGTCGGCAATACCAGTGATCTTGGAAGTCTGCGTCTGGCCGCCACCGACGGCAAAGCCGTTAGAAGTGAAGGTCCAGAATCCCTTGGAGTCATCCACGGGGGTAAAGGCAATGGTGCCGTTGTGCGCCGTGTCATCGATGAAGCCAAAGTTGTACTTTCCAGGGGCATTGTGCTTGAGATCGGCAGTGAAGACGGGCTGCGTCAGGTTGGACATGGCCGAGTCAAAAAAGGTTTTTTGCTTCTTGGGCTGGACGGTGTTGATGCTGGAAAAGGCAAGGCCAAGAAGACCATCGAGATTCTTCTCACTAGTAAATTCATCCGAGACCTTGGTTGCCGATTCGACAGCCTGGCTCTGCACCGTCATGCCGCCGACTGAGACCACGTCCATGAAGACGTCACCGGACGAAGATGACCCGTCACCGTAGGAAATCGACCAGGTGGACCCCGTCAGCTTCTGCGCAGTACTCGAGTTGCCGGCCTGGTACAGCGTCTGCCCGTTGATATCGCGCGCCGACGTCTCGCTCGAAAACACCCACAGATCGGACGATCCCGTGTCAAAATCTAGCATCAGCGTCTGCGGCGGAGTGCCAATCTGCACAGGCGTCAGGTACTCGCTGTCCGTCTTATCGACGGGGGTGGTCTCGGCGGAGCCGGTGGCTCGCTTGCGGACGCGCTTGACGGCGGCGGCAAGGTTGGATGGCATAGTGGCGCCGTACTTTTTGTAAGCGGAAGCGAGGGCGAGGGGGCCATTGCGCTTGAAGTTGGTGTTGCGGACTTGCTTGACCGAGTATCCGCCGGCTGGGACACGGGGCTCAATAGAGGCGGCGACGGGGTAAGGGGCGGCAAGGGCCGGGATGGCGGCGGAGGCCAGGAGGAGGGAGGTGAGGCCGTGCATGGTTGTGGTTTTTTTTTTGGGGGGGGGAGGGGGAGGGGGTTAAAAGGTAACAAAGATGGAAAAGCGGAGAGGTTGATGGAGAATGTTTTGGTGGTGGTTGTATGGACAAACGGAATTAGGTAGACAGATACAATACAGAGAGTGTGTGACAATACACAAAGTCAAACGAAAAGAAAAGAAAAGAAACAAAATCGTCGAGGACTAGCCTGCAAGACCACGAATCGAAACAACGCCTAGAGAGTTATTAAGCGTTTAATAAAAGAAAAGAAAAAAAAGGATATCCAAATGGCAATGGAGACTCAAGTGTGAGAGCAAGTCTGTAGAACAAAAACTTCCAGAAAAAGAACATCTTGGCGGGGAGCCAAGACCCTCTTATACAGATTTAGACAGTGGGTGGACCAACGCATGGCTTGGCGTGGCGTTTTGGGGGGGCAAATGGGATCATTCAGGTTCAGACGCTGGTGAACGGACGGAGAAGGAGGAGGGGGGGTTGAACGTGGGAGGGTGGTGACTAGGAGAGGGTCTGATACACACATGGGGGGAGGGGCAGATCAGGTATATTCGGAGGCCGGGGGATATTGGCCGGGAAAGTAAAACAGTGCAGGTTAACGAGTGACTGAGTGACTGATGGCAGAAAAACTGCATTATTCGTCAATTTATTTGTCAGTGGTCGAGGCTGGCCAGAGTCAGGGCTTCTTGAAACGATTTGTGCCGGGGTCTGGTTGGTTGGCCGATGGCCGTTCGTTGCTGGTGATGTGGAGTGGGCATACATATGTGGGATATTTGCCGATGGGCATATAGGAGGCTTTGTTAGTGGTGGAGCAGATTTTCGAGCACTGTCTTCTTATTATAGCATGTCTTGCTGTTGGTAAAACCAGAATGGAGACAGTAATTCGTGGACATTGCGCGGCTGAGCGCTGCTGTCTCGGGAGGCATTTCCCTCAGGGCTGCGGAGGACACGAGATGGGATAGCAGAATGAGTGGCTGTGGATGAGATTAAGAAGTGAATGAGCAGGATGGTATGGTGTCTACGAGAGTTCAGTGAGTGGTGGTGCTGGTTGGATGGGCGGATTGTAATGTAGTGGACTTCGGATGCAGGAACCAAGGAAGCCGCTGTGTCGATCGAATCCCATCCAGCATCTGCCAGAATTTACCTCGTTTTTACTTTATTTTGAATAACCTCAGCTGACTTTTATCCACAGAGGATGATATCACGGGTTTTTTCCATCTTCATTTTTTTTTGAAATTCTTCCCACCGGCTTGCTTTTCCCCGCCAACGCCAAGCCAACACCATCCCAAGTCCCTCTCTCCCAGACAGACAAATCCACCATGACTTTCATAAAAAGTACACACTTACATCGCCAAGAAGCAACTCCCGTCTTGGCGTATCCTCGCGAATCGATCAAAATGAATAATTCCGACTTGGCATCCGTAGCAAAAAGATCACAGATGACAATGACAATACCAATTATTTTACAACGACGATAACAACGACAAAAGCTGCTGACTTGATTTTCGGCTGATCACACCGCAAACTCAGTAACAAGACACAGCTACTGTATAGCATTGCCTGCACACAAATCTCCGCTTGGCCCTCCCGACTCCTAACGCACGAGACTAACTCATCCGTCCGCGATCCGGTGTCGCTTTGCCCACGCCTTTCATACATTCCTGATTTTGTACTACCCACTCTGACCTTCTTTATCCTCTTCTCCTAATCTCAGATGGCCCTAAATATTTCCTCTCATATTCTTATTTGTCTTTCTCTGTCCTGTTGGCCCATCCCTGTTTGAACAAGACTAAATTTACCCTTTTTTTTCCTGGCTTTCCTGGTTGACTGGGCCCGGGAGCCCCAGAACTTCCTGATCGTGGTTACAATCCCGTTTCGCCGCACCCTGGCTGATGCAAGCGCCAAACAGAGGCCCCAGGGTCCACGTAATCCGAGAGAAAGAAAGACGCATGCCATCAGGTTCGGGCTGGCAGTTAACGGGTCAAGAGAGTCCGGAAGATCTCAACAGGTCTAGAAACTAAAGAGATTTAGGTTGAATGTTTGAGGGGGCGATCGTGTTTATATCGTCGCAGGGGAGAGAGATGCGTGGTGTAGTGTCAGATATCATTTTGCGCATTAAGGATGGATGAATGAATGGATTATGATAGTGACTTGAACCCAGTTGAAGCAGCGGTCAATTTTAGGGTTATCATAAGCTATCAGAATCGTGGCGTTGTGTGTAAGTTGAGTGTGGCGTCCAGGTGGCTGATTCCGTGAGTACCTTCATACTTCAGTGAAAACCAGATCAACAAGGAAATAGCAACACAGACAAGGCGGCCTTGTACTATATTCGAATTGAGGCCTTGGTTCCTCGTTCTCACCAACATATCCAGTACAATCTCTTCTACTGCCCCCAAAAGCCCCTGTCCAACCTCACGTTGTGATATCAACATTTCGGCAGTCGTCAGTTAGTGCATACATATTATGACAGGCGAGTTCAAACGCCACAGTATGAAAGGGAGATACAGCCAACGATTTGAACCCAAAAACTAATGCTCCCTTACAGCTACATTCCTAGACATTTAATACCTCCATTGTCACCAAATCCCAATCCCACCATGCCCCTCCTTCAGCCCCCCCGGACCCCATCCACGTCTTCCGCGCCGTCCAACTCAACCAAGCCGCCCTCATGATCGCTTACTTCCATCCCAACCTTGACGGCCCCCGCCTCTCCAACCACCTCCTTCAATCCTTCACCTCGCACCCCTTCTTCCTGGTCATCCAGCTGGCCCTTGCGACCTTTGGCGACATCTTCCACAAGCTCAAGAACTCGGATCGGTGCCGCCTCAAGCTTATCGATGTCCCGGAGTGGGCGGAGGAGCGGTATGGGCTGGGGTTTACGAATGATTGTATCAATGTGATGCATGAAGTGCGGATGCTGAAGGAATGGAGGCACTATACTGGTTGTGTTTATCCAGATGATTTGAAGGAGAATTTGTTGAAGGGGTGGAGGTTGCCGCTTGATTTCACCAAGCTGCCAGTGGAAGAACTGGTGGAGAAACAGGAGCCAGCTGATGGCAACGAGAAAGAAAAGGTCACTCATGAGTCAGCTTGCTAGGTTCTGGTGAGTTATCACTTTATTTTGCTTGTGGATTGTATTGTCACTGTATATAATGATAGTCTGGGTTTTTCTTGTTACGATTGTAATACGTCATGACATTGTGAATTTTCTAGATCCAGTGGCAAGTCCATGACGTCACAACCCTAGCACAATACACACAAAGGCCCAACCCTTATCACTGAAACCATCCGTGCCGCAATCTTGGCCTCGCCCAACCAGAGGCCTTTGTTCGCAGATGTATTTTGATCCTCAAAAACCATTGCCATCTATTGACGTCTCATCTCATCCAGTGATAATCCATCATCGTCTATACAAACTTATCCAAACCACCACTTAAACACAAACAATCTCCACTGAACCATCAACCAAATAAAATATCCCCTGTCTCACTGTTCAACCTTAGCTTCAACAACCGTAAGTCTGCCGATCCCTTTCACCTTGCTCGTCTCACAGCCGCCTTTCCTTGTCCTCCCATACATATTATCCCTTACATTCTCAACGACACCCCGCTAACCTTTGGACAAGATGACCGTCTCCACGCGTTCTTTGCTAGTCAACAGCTCGGGCTCTTCTATTTCTACTGTCGCCGACTCGATCTCGAAGCCCGATGGCGGCAAGACTCGTTGCATTCAGTGCGGTGACTATGAATGCTGCTGCATTCCGATTCCCTGTGTGATTATGTAATGAAGATATGCAGGAGGAATTTTAGTATATGCAATGTCGATGTTTGATGAGGATCTAATAAATCGTTTATGATATCATGATACAAAAAAAAAAGAATCTCAAGCCTTGTGAATGCCATCAGTGACTACTAGATATATCCTTTTCTTCCTCAATCACACCCTCAACCCCCCATCTCCAAACACCAACACATCCGCCGCCGCCCATGCCTCTTGTGACCTCCTCTTAATCAACTGACTCTTTGAAACCTTATTCCTCTCCACAACCCCCTCCGGCACCTCAATACTACCCTGCCCCTCCAACACCCTCCGCGCCCTCTCCACCTGCGCATTAACTCTCGCCGTCTCCCCCCTCAACCGATCCAACCGATCCTGCATCAACGCAATCGCCTGTTCCCTCGCCTGGTGCGGCCGGTATTCATTCAGCACGTGGTGGATGTTGATAAAGAGGGTATTTAGGTCACGGAGCTTCTCTTCGGCGCCGACGGGGTCGAGGGAGAGGTGGCCGGTTAGCTCGAGGAAGTTGAGGAGGAGGGATTTGGCGAGGCGTTTAAGTTCGAGGGCGCGGTCGACGTGCGTGGTGGTGCTGGAGGGAGATGTAACGGGGGGGGCTCCGAGGCGTTGCATGCCTTGTTCTTCCAATGTGGGCAGTTTATCTTCAAGCTGTTCATTCGTCAGTTTTCATTTTTCTTCTTGTCATCCACAATGTGTACAGTCCACCGTCACATTGCCAGCTCACCGTATACAACATGCCGAAGACCCGCCACTTTCCATCTGCAGGTTCCGCCGGCGGCTGAAGATATTGTAGGTCTTTGGGGACGTTCGGGATGCGCGCCGACACTCTGTTGGACGTCAGCGTTAGCACAGGGGTGTTTTCGCGAAACTTTTGCATGCGGTCGAGGTTCTCGGGCGTGAAGGATCGCCAGAAGGGTGGAGGGTCGGGGAGGGTTCCCGCGATGGCGCGGGCGTTGTTGTTGTTGGGGTCAGCCATGGTGTGGGTGGTGTAGATGGTTGTAGATTTGATGTGAAGGGGGTGAGATGGGTAGAGTGAGGCGATTGATGCGCCGGTGGTAGTGGGGTCGGGTGGATGAAAGGGATCAGTAATAGCGTAGCCTTGCGGTGACAGCCTTGGCAATATAGACTCGATTATGAAAATTCCAGATCAATTACGCAAAGATGGACGAAGGTGTAAAATCAAGCGCCGTCGCAATGGCCCCCGCCGAGAGATATGATGTCAGGCGCAATCTTGATCATTGAACCGTCGGAATTATCCCACGTGGACTCCAGGGTTTTAGAAGCATTCAACCCTTACAAACATTTGTTCAAGCGTGACGAAAACCCTTATTAACACTGGAAAACTCAAAACATGTGCCCAGATATCTCTAGGATTTATCTCTGATCTTGCATACTACCCAGCATCAACCACTCACTATTTTTCACCAAAATCATCAGAATGTCCGATGCGCGCGCCCTCCTTCGCCAACAAAAGGCTTCTCGGCGGATAAACCACCCTCTAGCCGTTTACTCTGCCAGTGGCACACTATCATGTCTCCTTTGCGACACTCTTGTGAAGGCCGAAGGCCTCTGGAACCCCCATCTTCGTTCATCGGGGCACCGAGCGCGCGTTGAGGCTCAAAGCGATCGGGATCGATATCGGGAAAACGCGGGAGTGAAAAGGCCAGCCGGAGACGAAGGAGACAGCAAATTACAGAGTCCGAAGAAGAGGGCGAGGCCGGAGGAGGAGGACGAGGAGGATAAGGTGAGGAGGGGCAGCTTGGGATTGGGGGTTGGGGTGGAAATTACGATGGCTACGAGGCCGGCAACGCCAGGGAGGGGAGGGCAAATGGGAGTTTCTCAGTCTGAGGCTGTAGCGAGTGGGGTGGATGTCACGATGGCGGAACCGGAGGCGCCTGTGCAGTCGGTAGCAGGAACGACGCAGAAAGATGGCAAGGGTGACAAGGTCGATGATGATGATGATGACTGGGCTGCGTTCCAGGCAGATATCGCAGCAACAACGGCGACTTTTGGGGGTGATGCTATTGTTTCGGCGGTGGCGAAGACTACGGAGCAGATTTCAGAGGAGGCACAGGCGGAGACGGGGCAGAAGAAAGAAAAGGCAGAGGTGCGGATAGAGGAAGAGCGGGAAGAGGCAAAGGAGAGATTGGCGGAGGAATTTGAGGAGATGGAGGAGTTGGAGAGGAAAGTGAGGGAGTTGAAGGAGAGGAGGGAGAGGTTGAAGGGGACCAAGCCGGCGGGTATAGTGAAGAAGGCGGAGGTGAAGGTGGAAGAGGAAGAATTAGATGATAGCAATGACGAAGAAAGCGATGAGAATGAGGGTGACTGGGCTGGGTTCAGATTCAAGGGGGCCATCAACTAAAGAACTGATTTATATACATTGGTCTTTTATAATATAAAAACAACAATATACTAATACACAGAATATAGTCCATGACTAAACATCACCCGCCCATCTACAGCCACCAGTTGAACCACTCAACAGCCTGCAAAAATGCCTGTTCCTTGGCAAACTTGACAATCTTCTGCTCCAAGTTGCCCCTAACAGCAAACCCATGAGAAACACCCGAGTACAATGTAACCTGGTACGGCTGGCCGCCCTCTTTCAAAATCGTCTCCGACTCGTGGCGGAGCTCGGCCGGGAAGATGCCGTCGGTTTCCGCGGCGGCGATGGAGAAGGGACCCTTGAAGCTGCGGAGTTCATCGCGGGACATAAAGGAGGGGTGGGCAACGAAGCCGGCGGTGACACCCATTGAGTAAGAGCGGACGACGTACTAGGTTGGAGTGTCAGTTGGGAATTTTACGTGTCTGGATGCAAGAGGAGAAAGACTTACCTTGCCACCGAAGCAGTAGCCGACGGCACCGAACTTGGTGATGCTGTGCTCTTCCTTCAGAGTCTTGATGGCCGCCTGGATAATCTCGCCAACGGGACCCTCAGTGTGCGGGTTGTCCCCGGTAGATCCCTTGGCAATCCACGACTTAAAGTCAAACTTGGACGCGTCAACCTCAACGGGCACCGGGTCCCCGTTGAAGACATCAACGATGAGGCACAGATAGCCGTTAGCAGCGAACTGGTCGGCCATTAGCTTGGAGTTGGACCAGATGCCAAAGGCATCGGGGAGGTAAAGGATGGCAGTGTTGGGGATGGTTTTGGCGGCGGGCGGCGTGGCGAGGTAGCCGGTGTATTTGCCCTGGAGGATGATGGTGGTGCCGGAGGTGGGGCCTCTGTGGGAGATGGGGTTAGTAGGTGATTTCTCAGGAGTGGTTTAAAGGTTCTGAGGTTATGTGCCAGGATGAGATGAAATGACCGGAATATGAGAACAGGACAGGCTCAAGTTGGTAATGTGAGGTGAATATGACTCGATGAGATGCTCTTATCATTTGACATACTCATGCTTGACGCCCTTAATACAGCAACGTCCAGGTGGGTTAGAAGCCATTTTAGCAATAATATCTGACAGTAATAACGACAAGAATGACGATGGTAGCAACAAACACTTTCTACTACACCTCCACGGCGGGCGTCAAAGGTCCTTTTATACAAGAAATTCCGGAGTGAGGCACGTATGCAGTCACTGGGGTTAGGGTAGGGATATATATACTGATTACAAATGTGATGCTAACCCTAGTTGGAAAAGTGCGTGATACCTGTCAGATACTTGTCAGATGTGTAAGAGGGAGGTGGATTACATGATGCAACGTAGCGGGGACCGGATAAACTATCATTCTCGATCCATCAAGAAGAATCCACAGACATGCATCATGTCAGTAGTGGGGACCCCACACTAGCTGATTTGTGACAACGTTGGATTAATCGAGTACTTGTGGATAGCTGTCAGATTGACAATAGTGATTGATATCACTAACTGACTGAGCTTTTCTTGACCTTTGTTGAATATAAATCTGACCGATATCACACAATGAAAATCACACCCTGATGTTAAAGGCAGTTTATGTCCAGCGAGGCATGTATTCGAAGTTTCATTAAGCCATAGCTTCACCTAATGACAATTAGAGGCTATAGTTGACCACAACCAACATAAAACACTGATATGGTGTCAGAATTCAACAGAAATGAATACAATTGACCTCGTGGTCAACGCCTGATACTTCTACATCGACTTGGTTCCACAAACCCATCGTGTAACGCAACTAGAATATCCACTCTCTGAACAAGGGTCTAGAATCAGTGCTTCACCGTATGGTTCATGGATAATTTTAGGATCTCGTGGCATATGGAAGAATTAGATAGGTCTATGGGTACTGGTCGGACAAGCTGTGCCGGTTGATGCCGGTTGATGAACACACTGGCCATTGCTGTCTTGTCGACTGTAGGTAGGTCGGCCTGAGCTTCTTGGAGTGTCTCTTGGATATATAAATACAGATCCGCAACTACAAAAAAGATTGTCGGCCCGGTCCTGATCATTAGCTCGGCTATCAGTTACTTCTCCTCTCCCGGAAAAGTAAATATGACGTCCGCACAGAATGACCCATGTACCGAGTCCAAAGTCGATTCGCCGGACAAGCCAGAACGGAATGACAGCCACAGCCGCAACCACAGTCGAAGCAGCTCTGCCTCTCGTGACAGCAGTAAAAGGACATATTACTCGCAGGGTAAGTGTTTGCAAAATCTGTACTGTTACCATCTCAATAGCTAATACCTCCACAAGAGTGGACAAAAGGAAAATACTGACCCGAATGCTATGATTATCTCAGTCGGTTCAAGTTTACTAAGCATTTCCCCAAACGAGAGATCAACCTCAAAATCCCGGACTTCCTAGCCATGAAAAAGACAGATACTTTGAGAGTTTTGGAATTGGCTGCTGAGTGTGATTTGTGCGAGCAGTTACATCATGCAGTGGGACTCGTTATTAAGAAAAAAATGGGCCTGGACACTCTAGGCATTGATGACAAGATTTTAACTCTTCATTATGACGGAACCAAAATCTTTGGCTTTGGCTGGCCATCCATGTCAATGCAGGCATTCCAAGGTGAACTCACCTTTGAGACTGCTGATCCATAAGTGGAACAAATCTATCAGCCGTTTGTGGTCTATGTCCATCGAATGTGCCAAGAGCATGATCAGCGGCTTGTCTGTCATGATCGGGAGCATCTGGACCTTCTGATATTAACAACGATGATGAACCATTGCAAAGAGGATAGTTTTTGGCATAATTTTCTGGCCTCTAGAACAGCCGGTACGTATACCTTGGATCTGTGTAAGGGGAAACCCGCACTAAACCATGTAACGCATAGATCAATTCCCCCAGGGATTCCGATTGGTCGATGTAAGATGCCGACATGTAGTTCATATGAACTCCGTTGACATCAAGTATGCGACTGTGAGTTACAAGTGGGAACCCAATCCAGAATTTGTACTCGAGACCAAGAGCCAAGAAGACATGGGGTGTTCGGGTAGGCTCAGTAGCGGCCGCATTTTAGGAATGCTTGACGACTGCATAGATTTTGCCCGTAGTCTTGGCTACGAGTTGTTGTGGATCGATCAGTTCTGTATCGTCCAGGACTCTGAGGAAGAAAAGGCCGAGCATTACAAGTCCATGGAAAATATTTACAGATATTCAAACCTCAATCTCATCATTACCCCCCAGGATGATGACAGCAGTTGTCTCCACCGTTACCGCCACGAATCACCTCTGCTCATCGAAAACGTGGAGCTGCAAAAGCCAAACGGGACCCATTCAAACCCTTCGATACTCCCTGGTCCACTCGTGGCTGGACATTATAAGAGCTCGTGCTGTCCTGCTGCAGATTTATTCTATGCGACGCCGAGGCTGTGTACAGCTTCCACTGTGGCAGCTTCTCCACAGCCACCACAATCGCGAACTGGTGTGGCTCATTAGCCTGGACAGTGTGGGCGATGAGTCCTTTAATCAGCTGTGCTCGATGAAGCTTGGACAGATGAGTATCAGGCGATACTTTAACTTGATTTCAATCTTCACTAGACGGAAATTGACCCGTTCTGGTAATCGTATTGCGGCGATTGATGACCTCTTGAGTCACGCTGAGCGGCAGGGGAATTCGGGCTACCGGCACCAGACTAGGTAACCAGGGCATTGTGCTGGGCAATCACGATTCCTGAGGAGGAAGTAGTTGAGGATGACATTTTCTCTTCGTGGTCGTGGGCCCAGAGATTTTGTCAAGTCTCAAGAGTTCCAAGGTATAGCTATGGAACATATGATACGCCACTAATCACAGTACTATACAACTAACACGATGGCCTTTCGAAGTGTGTGGGTCTTCAGCTGGCAAGCATCCAAAGTATTTCAAGAAAACAACATGGAGAGTCGTCAAAAAAGACCAGCAGCTGCTGACCATCCATGGTATCGTCGAGAATCTAGGAACGCTGACCTGCGAGAATATCAGCCGTATTAACACTTGCTATACTGATAGGAATCTTGGCCATACCATCCTTGACACCATTATTAAGATTTCGAAAAGAACTATACAGGAGTATCTGTCGGGGAAGTCGATGCTCTGGATGGCTCATGACTACAAAAGGTGCAAAAAAAGGACCGGGGAATTGTTGGGAATTATATTGTGCGACATCACGCTCGGATCCGGCTATCAATTCGGTCCCAAGATGCCTTGTGTAGACATGCATGGTCATCTTAGCATAATCAAATGGAAGTGCATTCCAGGCCAGATAAAGAAGCTCATGAAGATAGCACAGAGGCTTGCTGCATTCCGCAATGGCCGTACCCACAAGAAATTGATCTTGCCGACGCACAGGCTGTTCTGGAAGAGACACGCACACGCAAGTTATATCCTCAGAAGGCGGGGGCATCGGGGGAAGAGTCGGATCAGTAGGATGCGGATACTGTATCAGGGGAAGAAACGAAGCAAGAAGTGACCAGGGCAGAGCTTCAAAAACATCATTGTGATATACTTTTTGAGCAGTAAGAGAGGAGATATGACACCGGCATGGGTATGAAAAGATATCGAAAGTATGATGTGAGGACGATCCTGTTCACTTAATATTTATACATTATTGAAGAGAAGTGTAGATTATGTCTATAAATAACAGAGGTTGTTCTATGAACATATCATCAAAAAAAACTGTTGGTATTTGGTATTTCCCATCATCCCAAGATTCTCACTGTTATTAGGAATAATTGCCGTTTATGTCTGGTTATTATATGCGGGGTCATTTTTAGGGTTTTACAAATATATATAGACCCTAACAAACGGCAACCCTAGTCACACATCCACAATTCAATGACGTCGAGATCACGATCCAATTTCTGGCATTCAAGATTGACAGTTACCATCTAAACTCACAACATTTCTCATCAATCTCATTTTTGCTTACTGATTCTTGTTTCTAATTCAAAATTCCTTTTCTAATTCGATACTCCAAGTATATTACAAACGACTTCTCTTGTCCTTCATAGCCTCGCCATCTATGGTCTCGACTTTACCATTAGTCTCACCATAAACGACCTCAGCTCCTATTTTCATCTACATCGACGATACCTCAACAACTAATACGCAACAAGAAAGAGACTTATCAGCAAAACTCTGTACCCATGTTATGGATCCGCCGGCGAACAGCCCACCATATATTGAGCTGCAGAGCCTGCCAAACGATCACAATGAAGACCACGATTCCACCGTAGACTGTCCCTCCATCTCCATCCAGGCGGCCACACCCTTAAAATCCGGATTCGATAATTCGCAAATATGCGCCACTTGCGACGACGACTCACCGGCTGTAACAGCCAAAGATGAGCACAGTCCGCCCGTAACCTCACCAGACACCACCGACCAGGATGATTCATTCGAACCACTAAGATCACATGCCGACTCAGAAGTTCCCATGCCGTCACCGCCAATCTCAGTATCAGTGCCGATATCAACGCCTGTGTCTACTGAGACAATTCTTGATGCTCCCCCTTTATACCCCCCCGCATATAGCCGCCGGTCCCGTTCACGATCACCTGAGAAAGGGGATAGCCTTCGGGCTCAAGAGTTTCTATCTGTTGTCCATGGCCACTCAATAACACCACCACCGGATAATGAACCTCCAGGACCATCCAGAAAACCTAATAAACTGACATCTCTCGACCTTCAAAAACTTAGGGAAGCCATGCTTGGCCCCAAAACACCGTTATCCAAAGAGGTTGAGTCGGCGATAGAACCACGAGCTTCAAGCATGATGTCAGGTCCACCAATACCGGCGGTGCCATCACGGGCCGATTTGCCACGGCGAGAATTCCGTAACATGAGTTCTCCGCCAATCAGCCGGCGCAAGCAGTCGCCCTCGCCGCGGAGCGGATCATACGGAACATACGGGGCGGATAATATTCGTCCAGACAAGTACCGGGGACCCAGACTGAATCTGCCGCCTATAGATATCAGGGACTCAGAAACTGTGAGATACCCACATAGACCGCGAAGTGCGGTTATCAATCCCACAACGTTTGTCATCCCGGATCTTCAGAGTCGTTCAGATAGTCGGGATACACAGGATGACAGGGATCGGTACGGCGTTCCGCAGTTGCCATTACCGCCGATGTCTTTCCCTGCTCATCTGGAACTGGAGCTGTCTGCATCAAGACCGCCGTCGGCTTATATATACAGACCGGAGGAGTGTGACGAGCCGTACGAGAGTATGGCTGTCAAGTTCAACCGGCTCAAGAACATGCTGTTGCTACCGCTATTTTTGGAGCGCACCTTGGTATTTGGCGTCATGGCTTGTCTTGATGCTTGGCTATACACATTCACCATCTTGCCAATGCGATTCTGTGCAGCACTATGGGTTTTGGTGAAATGGTGGGGATATGTTGTCTCAAAAGAGATCAAATGGATTACTGGGTTTGTGTGGTACGGCTTGGGGCGTTTGTGGAAACGCTCTCGAAGGACCAAAGAAGAAAAAGAGCGAGACCAGGAAAGAGTCCGGCATGGTCTTGTTGATCCGGCCAAGTCAAATCTCCTTAAGCGGATATCACATTTGAACACCCGGTGGCCCCGCTCACATACTAACTCCACCTTTCGGCATAAACGGATAAAGTTTGAGCCATCGACCCTTTCATCTTTTCACAAGGCGGATCTCTTGCAAGGTGCCGTCATCTTATGTAGCTGCCTTGCTATGATGAAACTAGACGGCAGCCGTATGTATCACTTTGTTCGCGGACAGAGTGACATAAAACTCTACGTCATCTTCAACATCCTGGAAGTCGGCGACAAGCTCCTGAGCGCAGTTGGTCAAGATGTTCTTGAGTGCTTGTTTTCGGCTGAGACGCTGTCACGTAATGCGCAGGGTCGTTCAAAGGTGTTGATGCCTGCTGGCATGTTCCTTCTTGCCTTGGTTTACACAGTTGCCCATGCGGGTGCTCTGTATCTACACACGATTACTTTAAATGTAGCCGTAAACTCCTACTCCAACGCCCTGCTAACATTACTGATGAGTAATCAGTTTGTGGAAGTCAAGAGTACCGTCTTCAAGAAGTTTGAAAAAGACAATCTTTTTCAGCTCACGTGCGCCGATGTGGTTGAGCGGTTCCAGCTGATGGTGATGCTGGCCATCATTGGCTTACGTAATGTTGTCGAGATGGGTGGGTTGTCTGTCCCATCGAATACTGGGCGTAGCGGCGGGGAGACTATGCCAATACACAGTAGGAGCATCCTTCCTCATGCCTTTACGGTTCTTCCTGACTGGCTGCTGAGTGGCGAAGTATTGAGTCCGTTCGTCATTGTGGTGGCCAGTGAAGTATTTGTGGATGCCATCAAACACTCGTACATTGGACGTTTTAATAGCATCAAACCTGGATTTTATGGGAGAATCCTGGATATATTGTGTAAAGATTACTACACCGATGTAAGTTTAGCTCCAGAATAATTGCTTTTTGACAGTCGCTAACGGAACAAAGGCTTTTGTCACACCATCGCTGACTCGGCGGCTGGGCCTAGCTACGGTCCCTCTTTCGTGTCTCTTCATCCGTGCGTCCATCCAAACTTATCACATGTTCCTCTCAACCCATCTTGCCCCTCATATGCCCCCGTCTACCCAAACAGCTCTGTCACAACAGTCAGCTACACCTTCTCCGGCTATCATTGAAGCCTTGACCAAGTTCGACTCATTGATTCGCGATTCACTGGGTCGTAGCGTCCACGGAGATGTTAATGACTCGCCGGACTCTTCCATTTCCCCTTGGTACTCGATGACATCAGATGATATCGTCGCCATGCTTACGATGCTGGTGGTTTTCTTTATCGTCTTCCTCGTCGCCTTGATTATCAAGCTTCTCCTTGGAATGGTCCTTCTTCGCTATTCGCGGGGCCGGTACGGTAAGTGGCTTGCTCTGAACGAGGCCGAGAGAGACCGCAAGGAGGACTGGGATGCGGGAAGCAAGAGACTGGGCGGCTTTGGGATGGTAGAGGTTACTGAGGACAAGAGGCGGCATGTGACTAGAGATCCCACAGAGGGGGCCAAGAAAGGAGGAAAAGGAAAGGGCGAATTTACCGGCGTCTCAAGGTATGAGATGGTGGCCAAGAGAATTTGGTGATGCCATATATTGTAGAATAATGTTTATTAACTCCTGCTGGATAACTAAATATCAAAACAAATAACGCTATGATTTTCTGTGTCCCGCACTGATTGCTGTAAGTCACTGGCCGCCCTTGGCCATATTCTCCCAGAATCTCCGCAGCTTCCACACTCTCCCTACGCCCATCTCCCGCTGCCTCCCACCGATAGTCTCCGCCTTCATCCTTACCCGCCTCTCCCACACCCCGCCCACCCACCTCCTCAACCCATCTTTCACCAACTCCCTCTCCACCTTCTTCTTCCTCTCCAAAATAGCCGGTGCCACTGTCACCCCTGACATCCCCGGGATACATTCCTTCGGAATGACACTCCGCTGCACCAGCACTTCAATCTCGGGGCGATTTGCCAGGCTCCGGGACAGCCGGATGGAGGCGAGAGAGCGGCCGAGGCGGCGGGTTAGCAGGGCGGTTTGCGACATTATGATGAAGCGGGCGGTTAGTTCAGGGAGGGTGGGACGGGAGGGGGAGGTGAGGAGGGGGGAGAGGGTGGCCCGGACGGTGCGGAGGCGGTAGCGGGTGAGGATGGGGGTGAGGGAAATGGAGCGGAGGAGGTGGGAGGTCTAAGGGGTATTTTTGGTTAGTTTGGTTTAGTTCAGTTTGGTATTTGGATGACGGGGTGGGACTTACGCGGGATGTTAGGAGGAGGTCGGACACGTCGAGGAAGGTGAGGATGTGGTAGAGGATTTCATTGGGGAGGTCCAGAAAGGAAACTTTCTGCGTTCTTGCTGTTGGTGGTGGATCCTGACTCCTAATAGGTTCGATACCACTGGTGTAATGTTCCAATTGGGCAGCGACCTCCATGATGTCGGGCTGGAAAGGGAAGAACAGAATTAGAGTTGGTCAGTCAGTTATCGGCCGAGAACACCCGTCGACCACATTACTTGGATTGGGAGTCAAAGAAAAAGGCAACTACTTCGAACACAGGCGTTCCCCATCCGCCAGCGTGACCAACCGAGGGCCATGGAATATGCAGGGACAACAAGCCAGTGCAGTTTCGCACAAGTGGCGATGACCACCTCAGTGCCTATTTAATCTCGGCCTTTTTTTCCCTCATGACCAACAGCACGCCGACAATGGTTTGTATTTAGAAGTGTAGGCGAGCCTGATTAGGTGGGCGGGCCAGGAAAGAGGCCGCAGGAGACATGGGTGGAGATTGCCAAATGTGGATTTTGAGGATTTCTCGAGAGAATCCTCAGTAGCTTGGGGAGGGTACGGATGGTGGTGAGTATAAAAAGGGTTGGAATGAGGATGGGGAGGATGGGGAGGATGGGGAGTATGAAGGGGGTGGGATGATGTCACTGATGCCAACGTGGTTACGGGCTGGCCTGGGGGACGTTGGAAGTGGGGCCATTTGGGGATGGAAGTGTAAAAGACTGGCTCTTACCTTTTTACTGAAGAATAAACTGTAAATAACTGTAAATACGTAAAGCCAGAGAACAAAGAAAAAGAGCAATTCATACTCAAGTCATGCAAAGTGTATCAAACATCCGCCAAGTCACAAGTCTTGTACCATGCCTTCCTGTGTCGTTGAAAATTGGCAAGAACCTCACATGCACCACGAGGACGTCGAGTCCATAAGATGAATCTGAGAAGGTGTCCGGGATCTATTCGGGAAGGCGCGCCACGATGTTGTACGACGATGACGGCTTGCTGGGGGAGGGTGCAAAGAGCCGCCGCGATTTACGAAGTCGATAGGAGTGAATGAGGGTGTGTATAGTTAGAACTAGAGGTGTAGAAAAAAAGAAAAGAAAAAAGAGAAAAACAACAAGGAAACAAAGATGGAAAAACTACGACGCGGGTATCGCGGAAAAAGGCTATTTAGATGTGAAGGGCGGCTGATGGGATGGGATGGGATAGGCGACAGGCATTGTCTGTATCAAAAGTAACTGTTTTGAAACGTTTGGGGTTTGTCACATGCGCCTGGTTGGTTAGTTTGGTTGATTTGGGTTGGTTAGTTTGGGTGAAAGAGATCGAGGAACAATACAAAAAGACAGTGCGAGAAACAGACTGGTTGCGTGTCGTTGTGGATGGATGGGATCGCGATCTGGTGGTGGTGGCCGATTCATATTGGAGAGTCTTTGTATATCAAAGCCATAGCGACGTTGGCGTCTTACGAAGCCTTATGATTTCTACCGACATATACACGCCGTGAGGGGCCCTCTTCAGTTTCGTCTTAGTTGTCAACCAACCCCAACCCTAATGACATATATCCTACTTTGTCTATTTAACCCATTACACCCCTGCTCTCCTCGCCAAAATTGAATCCCACGCTGGCCCCAACGCACCTCTGTGCACTTTATTTCTTGTCCCCCCATCACCAACCCAGTCGCGGCCTTCAAAGACGGCCATAGCCTAATGTTGCCCAATGCTTTCCCTCGCAAGCCCTATATCTTTAGAGAGCAGCAGCATTTTCCGTTTGGGAGTCTCAAAGGATGGGCGCGCTGGGAATGGACATATCGGGCGTTGGGGGGGCCATGCGGGTATGCCTGATTTGTCGATGCTAGGGAGGGGCCGGGTTCGTGGAAGCTATTTAGAGTGCATGGGTGAGGCGGGGGTATCCTTGTTGAGAACGAGTTGGGTGACCTGGTGATTGAGGTTAAAGAAGGGTGGATGTCACGGTAGAGATTCTAGGTGTTGAAGATGACGAGGTCCTGCGGTGGAGATGGATGAAGAAGGCTTTCACATATTGTGCTTGCCATCACATTTTGCGTATGTACATATCAGTCTCGCCCTGCTATTGATCAACCAACACAATCTACCGGTGATTCCGCATCGTCGCCCCCAAAATGTATAAAGTTCTTCCCACATCCTCAATCCCCATTCCCATCCCACCATCACCGCCTCGCAAAAAGTCACCTACATACCGCCAATTACCACTTGCCATGTCTCCCGGACGTCTTTTTGCCGCTGTTCCTGCCTTGCCAACATATCCATTTGGACCTGGTTGGCTCGGGAGGACGTGGTTCCTGGCTAGAGCGGAGGCGAAGAAGGGTGGCGAGGGTGGGTGAGTAAGTGGGTGGTGTGGTGTGTTGTGATGTTGGATTGCGAGACACGTCAGAGATGTGACGTTGTGGCGGCAGAGAGAGGGAAGACAACGGAAGAGACGAGAGAGAGAAAGACGAGAGCCGGGTGTTGTTGGTTGGGAGGAAGAGGGAGGGGGGTGTATGTGAAGATGGACTTGGGTTACAGCATGAATTTGAATATTGATGTATGTATATTTGTATGTATAATTATGATGATAGGGGAAGCATTATTATGATGATAAGTACATACTATCTATGCAACTGTCTGTCTTTGAATATACCTTTGATGTGTGCTGCTTACTATGCCATGTAGCCAAGGAGACCGGATCACCACTTTAGGAAAGTCTAAGCCCGTCTCGCAACTCTCCTTGGGCCACTTTGCTTCTTATCAGTCACTTACAGCCGCATTGCATCTTGAATATGTGTCGTCAAAAGTCAAATATAGCCCATCCAACATACACGTCTCACCAATTAACCCAAAGAAGCACTTAGAACCCAATATAAATAGCATACCCCACCCCCCTTCTACCCTCCTCTACCACCTCATGCCACCCAGCTCACTCGGTCCTCCCTTAAAACCCCTGTCCTTCACCGAGAAATTGTTCAAACGTGCATCTAGGTGGGGGCCAGGCCAACTGGGTTAGCAATTCTAGCCACATCGGTTCATATATACCACCTGCAGATACCCATAGTGCAGAGGGGGCGTATATCACATCCAAGAACCTACTAAGTAGACGCCCTACCCCCCCCTCACCTCTCACATGTCCGCTTATAATAAATTGCCTGTGATGTTACAATGGTTGGTGGTCTCGGCATGGGCGGGCTGAATAGTGGTTGTGCGAGGCTATGACTTGTGCCCTGGGCGTTCTAGAAGGTTGTGCAGACAGGACGGGGGCGGCTGACACATGGGATGGATGTCGTTTCCGGCGGCGGCGAAGCTGTTTGGGTTCCAAGATGTATGTAGAAAGTGACCAGGGAGTCGAGGTTGTTTCATCTCGAGGGACCCGGATGTCGAGGGACAGTGACAGGTGGGGGACTGGCCGAGGTGAACCATGGATAGCACACACGGAACGCTTGGATAATGATTAGGCGTTGATCACATGTGTCTATTGGATATGCACGTAATGATTATAGTGAGTTCCCTCGTGGAGTTATGCCCTGCACCCGGCAGTGTGTGGTCCACTCCGCACACAACCCCTCCTCCGAGGCGATATGTCGACTTGAATCTAGACAACTACAGTAATAGCCGCACTCAGTCACACCTCCTGCCTCCACAGTTTAGCCTAGCCCAACCACCCCATCCTCAAATGGCCGACACAATCGGACAACACCCCCGGCCGCCCAAACCGGCCGCTCCTCCCACCCACACATCAACCCATCTGCACGGAACATCGCCGCGAGCCTCGTTTCCCTCTTCACACACACACACGCACGCACGCACACAAGCACACACAGAAAGCCAACATCAGTCATCTCTTTCTCTCAAGTCAACCAGTCCCGTACAATACCAATCCTTGCTCTCACACCCTTCCTGGGCTCTTCGACCAATAGCCATATCCCTGATGGTATCCCACCAACTAAACGGGGCCTCTTCCCCTTTGCCTGACAATGTACCAGTTGTTCCTGCACGAAGATGTACACGCCTCTGTCGTCGTTTATCGTCCAGCTGGAGAGAAGAAAAAAAAAGTTAAGAATAACAACAAGAAACATGACCGTCACAAGCCCAGGTCATCTCAGGGCGTGGCTCGGGAGCGAGAGGGAGCGAAGAAGATGAGGGGGTGGCGGCGGGAGAGGTGCACGGCGAGGTGTAGCCTTCGGCGGTGGCGAGATGTTGGGCTTGGGCAGACAAACAGGGCGGGTTCGTACATTTCTTTCCAGTCACATTACTGAGCGAGTGTGCTGTCATGCTGCTTGTAGGAGAACGGAATTTCGAAAATGGAGGGATGGGGTGGGTGGGCATGGACATGGACATTGAGTTGGTGGGAGAGAGAGACGGGGTGAGGAGGGAAGGTATATATTGGGTGTTATGACCCCATATTGTCTGGATTGATGGAGTATCACCAGCATCCTTCTCCTTTCACACTTGGCTTTGTCTCCTTGGCTAATACAACTTGTGTCTTGTCTCTCGTTGTCATACAATCTGTGAGTTCCTCTTTGTCATTCTATCCCTCATACGCACACACATACACACACGCATAGCCACTGCGTCCTCGCTTTGAATCGCCACGAGTCGAGTCGACACCAAGTTGTTTAGTTCACACTCTCTCTTGTTCGTTTCATTGTGTGTTGCTCGCTTTTAGTGGATCCCAAGGGCAAGCCACAGTGCTGTCACAAGTGTCTGTTTGCCACCGCCCAAAGAATCCCGCCTATACCACCTATAGCCTCCACCATAGCCCTCTGTATCACTTTTCCTCATGCCAGTCTCTTCACGATCTTGATATCTTCAAGTTCCACAGATCCATGTTACGAAAACGCCAATGTTCACTTATGGCCACTAGGCTTTACTGTCAAAAAGTGACACTAACCAGCTTCAAGCTCTCTTGCAGGCCCTCTACACCGGGATCAGAAACCCACAACAGAGCCTCTCGACCCAGATCTCCACACTCTCAACAACTACAGTTTCACCACCGACATACCTCCAGTCCACACAACTACAAACCCCCACTTCTACTGTTACTACCTCTGCCCCTACCACTGCTACCCAGCATAGCATCCTCCTGCTCCTTCACCAAATCCTCACATTCACCCACCCATCCGCCAATCATGTGCCACTACGACCAAATCGTCTGGTTCTGCCACTTCTGGCGCTGGGACAAATTCCGCCAACGCTGCCCCGCCGAAACCCGCACCGGCGAAACCTGTGGCATGAAGCTTGTCTTCGAAACCAAGTACCGCGACACCCCGTGCCCCCTCTGCGTCAACATTGCCAAGAAGCAGCGCCGCTGCGACAAGATGAAGCGTGACATTGAGCGCTGGGTACAAGAAAAGCGGGTGCCCGAGACCGTCAAGAGGACTTTCGGGGAGTATTGTACCGTTTATGCTGAGTGGGTGGCGATGGTGATGGAGCATCGGCACAAGACACATCCGGGGATGCCAATGATCTTGATACCGCCGCCGGGACTCGAGGATGTGCCGGCTCCGGCTACGTTGGGGATTGAGGATGTGGCGGAGCGGAGGGCGGTCCCGCAGTGAGGGGAAGTCACGGAAAGAAAAAAGGATGGAATTGGGAGTCTGGGAATTTGATAATATAGGACAAGGGAGTCAGTGCCTTGTACAGGCTGCTGTGGCGCTCCGAGGGGGGGCTATCCTTGGGCTTATTTAGGATGGATTGTGAGGTTGTCATTGGATGAATCTTGTAGCTGTTGCTATTGCTTTGTTTTTTTTTTTTTGCTCTGTTTTATCTTTTGGTTTTTGATTATTTTTTTGCCGTTTATTGATTGGGATAATTTGATGACGTATACGTTGAGAGGAGCCATCTAGCATCACTCGCTATGCGTTAACAGCGTTAGCGGATATAAATGTTCCTCGTTTTTACATACACATATATAGTTTGGCTTTTGGCTTGAATTTTGCATTGCTTATTTAGTTAATGTCGAATAGTTAGTTACATAAAAAGAATTCAATATATCTTTGTCTTTAACTGATTGTGTGGTCAAGTTCCATATTTTGATACTGTGCATGTGTGTATATGTGGAGTCTTATGCAAGTAACGAGAAACCTTAATCCGGCGAGGAACTGAGACATCACTTGTCTTCAGTACCACCGCCTATTATAATTTCCATCTCTCAGTGCTAGTGACTCAGCAACACAATCAACAGCCTTCCCGCATTCAGGCCATCGTCATCTGATTCACACACAGCCCGTGAAGAAATTCAACCCACCATTATCCCAATCTACCGATAACCCCTCCCCCTCCCACAATCCTTCCGCCCCACCAATGCTTCCACTTCCATCTCCATTGTTACCACAGCATCCCCACTCATAAGCCTCTTTACCGATCTCATTGGTCGCACTCGATTTGTTCCCCAATGTACCAATGTACCAATGTTCCCTTCTCAGCCCTCCGCGCATCTTTTCATCCGCCTATGCATAAAACATCACGACATCCCGCCTTGAATCCTTCCATCCTCTTATTGTTGAATAATTGCGCTTGGACTCGAAAATTCAACAGTCCCAAATCAGTGTTTTCAAACATATATACAAGAAACAAATCCCTTCGTCTGTGATTTTCTTCCGTCGTCCCTGGCATCCTGCATATCCCGCTTATCTCATCGCCGCTGCAGCATCTGCAAACGTCCCTATTAACGCTTTGCCGTCACTTTTGCCTGCCCACTCCTTGACTGTGCCCATTTCTACGGGACCCTCCGCAGCATCAACTTCGACTATTCCACTGATGACGTCTTCGTTGTCGGCAATGCGAGCAAGAAGGGCCTGGTAACGTATCAGCCGTTCTTGTTGCCCAGCGTAGGCAAACGGGGCCTGAATGCCACAGGAACTGTCCCCGATTTCGTGAATGTCCACCATGTTGCTAATTGTCGTTAGTCGCCACCGAATCGATCTACACTTGAAAGTCCCGCTGCAACTTACTCGACAGTCTTCGCAACCATTCGTTGCAAAGCTTCAGCCTCTTGTCTAGCCTCGGTGCCATCCTCTTCCAGAAGATTACCCTCCAGAGCACCGTACTGCCCGCAAAAGGACTCATCGCCGTTCAGCAGTCGTCTCTCCTCATCCTGTGTTGTGTCAGTCGTCGTCCGAGCTGGGCAGATAGGAGTATGTCACAACTTACATCGTCATAATCTGACTCCCAACTACCACCCAAGCAAGAGCAAAATCCACCCATAATTTCCGACCGATCAATAGTCCAAAGTATCCTACAGTAAAAATTCCCTCGTCTGACAATACCCGTTTGAACTGAGAATTGGAACGTATAGATGGATATAGTAGAAGAAAAAAAAAACAATAATACCAAGAAACGCACAAGAATCACCAAAATATTCCAACAAAAAATTAGATTTAAAGAGAGTAAGAAGAAAAATTAATCAAATGACATTTGCCCGTCATCGACTAGTCATTTGTTTGAATTTAGCGATATGCAATATCTTGGAAATTCGACGGTTGCGACAGCCGCGTGAAAGGCTGCTCTGCGATCGCGACAGGGGTTGATTCTTTTATCTCTACACGTGACTCATGTCACTGGGGGTTTAAAGTGGGGTAATTCAATCCTACAACCCCAACCAGGATGAATGTTGCGATCAAAAAAACTAAAACCAATTTATCCTGTTACACAATAATTTAAACGTCAACCTAAACATCCTATTGTTAACTGAGAAAAGAAAACCATGGTTCCCACAAAATGTCGTTTGTGTTGTCCAGATTACTAGAAAGAGAGCATATATTTTTCTTAATGACTAAACACAAGTTTGTTGAACAAACGTATACGGTACCAATATGAGATCTTGTTAACTTACGAACCATTCTCATACCTGAGATTTCTGAATATTGTATCTGGCGCTGCTTCCTGAGAACTTTGCTACGCTGTTTTCGGAGTTAATATTGGAGGATTATGCAATTTGGATACTAGAGCATTGTGATCTTGAAAGCTTGACTTAAAGTAGTAGCTTCGTCATAATGTAATGCCAAAAGACTACCACTAGGTAACCCAATCGCACGCAGACTTTGCCAAGTTACTCATCGTGACTTCGATACTGCACAATGGTTTACATGAACCTTGATGAACCACTCTAAATTCATCTCTGAGTTTTCGTAAACGGCTTACACAATGTTGTAATCTGGAAGAGACATCTTAATGTGGTTTGTTCGCCAGATCAGCCGGGCACAGTTCAAGATACAAGCCAACATGATGTCGATCAGCGACCCATCTAGAAAGTAATACAACTCGATCTATAAATATATCTTCTTCAAAGTTAGTTGCAAAAGACAAAAATACACAGTTGACTCCGCACATGTTGAATAATTCAATAATTCATAAATGTCTTTTACATTAATATATCGCAAGGTTTTGCTCTCAATGGAACACTCTTAAGCACCTCAAACACCCACCCGTAACAAGAAGGTCTGATGGTGTAGTTGGTTATCACGTTTGTCTAACAGTAATCCAAGTTGCTTGAGCACAAAAGGTCGGCGGTTCAAGTCCGCCTCAGATCATCCTTTTGCACGACGCTCATGCTCCTTTTTTTTTTTTTTTTTTTTTTTTTTTTTTTATAAGCGTCAAATAAGAAATTAAGAATCCCAAGTTTAAAGGAACAAACATTTTTGACAAACGGTAGTTGATGTTAACTTTTGAATTATCTTAATCTACCCTCAACTAACCACATTGCACAACACCACTGCACGACATAATCTCATTGCCTGGCTTGACTCGGCATCCTCCGCATCTCCAACATCCGACTCAATTCACTCAAATCACTCCTTGTCCTAGCATCCGCCGTAAACACCTCCTTCACAACCTCCCACTCTCTCCTGCTCATTTGCCAAGCCTGCGGCAACAAAAACTTCATCGTCGGCGCCTCCAAAAAGCTTCCCACAATCTCATGCGCCAGCCGTTCGCCCTCTGCCTGTCTTGCTTGTCGGTCTTGTTCAGTCGGGGCCGATTGAATAGGTAGCGTCGACGTGCGGGCACCAGGAGTTGGCGATACCTGATTCTGCGTGGTGCGAGTAGTGGCGGAGGACGGGGGAGGGCGAGAGCGGGTTTCGTCGCGGTAAACGAAAACGACGAGGAGAATGGGATCGGGACGGTTGGCTAGGATAAGGTTGTCTTGAAAGTTGAGCATGAATTCAGGGAGGTCTTGACACGGGACTACGGGTACGAGATAGGTATCGCGAACATTAGCGACGCCTTTGTCGCTTACGACGCCGTAGCGTTTCTTGGTAACAAAATAATCGATGGCGGCTTGGAATTCGGCACGATATCTGGCGGCGGCCGGAGTTATGGCAGCTACGATTATATCGGTGAAGTCATTATACCTCAGCCCGCATAGATATTCAATAGCCTTTTGTTGATCGATGCGACCAGCAATCTCCAGGCGTGATGGGAAGAGCTGGCTCCAAGGAAGCCCCTGAGTAGCCGGCAGGTTGCAACCACCCGCAAATGACGCTCTCACGCGGATGTTGGCCGTCATGCTCATAGTCAACGGCCCCGACCACACCGTGTTAGGCACGGGCGGGTAATCTTCTGGCGAGGGACCAAGATTTTTCTCTACATCCATAATATCCTGACTGTCGGGCTCCTTCTTAATTCCAACAGGCGACTTTTGGGGGGTCTTGGTAGGTGAGCTGGTCCCTACTGGGGGTGGTGCAGATTCTTCGGCTTCAACCTCGAGCTCTTTCATGGAATCGCCGCCGCGGCTAACCCGTCGTGGCGGTTTTGGAGTGGATTCTTCTGCCAGGGTTGCTTGCTTGTCTGCCCGGCCCTTCATCTGAGCGTTCTCACGCTGGAGTTCTCGGGAAGCCATCTCTTCAGTGTTCATGACAGCCAGTATGTTTGGGAAGAGGACGCCCTGGAAGACCCGAAGAATGAGATCCTCATTCGTCTTCAAGTTGAAAGCTAGAGTTCTGCATTGCTGAGCATACTCCTTGGGGCTGGCATGGCTGTCGTAAACTGCCCGCTCGATCTCAAGGCCGAGTCTTTCAGAAGTTGATTCCAGGGTTGCACCGCGCGTCAGTTCAATCATACCCCGTTTCATGACTGAGTCGATGATGTGTGAAAGTGACTTCATGAGAACCTTTACCGTTCCTTGTCTGTTATCCGGCAGCTGGCTCACCAAAGTGGCTAGATCGGCCGGAGGTGTGTACTTGGGATGATGATTCGAGTTTGACACTTTACGCATTTTCTGTATTCCCGTCTGTTTTGGGCGTTAGACAAACACATACTTCCAAGTAAAAGATTTCATGAAAACTCACTCTTTCACCATTCGGCGAGTCGGCTCGCATTTTCCGTTTGCCAGTCGCAACCGGTTTGACGACTGGATCTCTCCGCTCCTTTGTTGCAGCCTCTGGACTCCGTGACCGAGCCGTCTCGTCTCTGGAATCATTCTTTCTCCCTCTAACTCTCCTTTTCTTCTTCTTTTTGTCTGCCTCCTCCGCTTCATGCATCCTTCTTCGTTCCTCCCACAACTTCTCACCTTTTTCCATCGCCTCCAGAAGCTCCGTATGATCTTTGGGAACGCATTCTTCGCAATAATAGTTCTTAGGCAAATCTTCCGTGAACACGCTCATACCCATACAGACATTGTGCTGCCAAACTCCGCATTTGTCGCAGGCAATCCATGGTTCCGACTCATCCGATGACTGTTCTGTGGCTCCGCAAACACACCGAATCACTTCTTCGGGTTCTTCCGACTCCTTCTTTCTGTTTCCCCTCTTGCCTCCAGACCGCTTCTTCGGCTCCGGGGCTGTGTCCATTTGGTCCAGAGCCTTATTCTGGCCTTTAGTAGCACGAACAGAACGCCTGGGCTCTGTTTCTGGGTAGTTTCATCAGTATTCGTTCATATCATCCTGCCTAGGAAATTTAGGTCCAGATCGGATTTAGCGTATGGAGTGACTTACCGGACATCGCTGTACTCCGAGAAAAACAGCAATGTTTCAAGTATATGTCCCGAAAAGCTGGGCCACAAACACTAGGGAAATTAAAACTTCGGTATGCAAGTTCGTCGCCAGAAGTGATTATGCGACAGAATATATAAGACTATTCGTCACAAGTTATTCCCTTGTGATCCGAAATAGAAATTGTTCAAATTGTTTGAACTTGAAAAAAAAAAGAAGTGAACAGATAAATCCGAATTGTTTTGTTACCCGAGAATTCCAATTTTTGTAGGTTTTCCACCATAAGATATCACGATATACAATATAGTGCTTAAGCAAGTTAACACTCGTCGCGACGCGAAAGCCTGACAAATCGCAAGTCGACAGTCTCTCAAATACAATGAAGATAAAATAGAGAGGGAACCTTTAGTTCATAAATTTAGCCAAGTCAACCTGTGAGTAGTATTGAGACTTACACTTTCCAAGAACTTCCCACAAATGTGACGAGGCTGCGTATTTCCACGTCCAAGGCTGCGCTCGTCTGCCACGATGCACATCTCAACCCTAAGTGCACCTGCATCGTCATAGAGAACCATACAAGGGTTGCTTATCTTGATTCTTATCGTGCCAATCATGATGGATGGCGGGGTCCTTTCCCGGCTTAGCTCTGGTTAAATAGTCTCAAATCAATTGACGCGGCGAATGCTTGCCTGCAGCAAGCAACCGCTATAGCGGATGTTAGTTATAGTGGGTGGAAGTTTTAATGCTAAATGGAACCTGCTTCCCAACTGGGCTTAGATTTGGGTGGCATACGTCGATAGCTCCTGCCTTGAATGACCTCCACCGACTCGTGACATTGAATTTCGATTGTTCAGCCTTGTTCTCGGTTGTTTTGTGAAGCATTCATTTGTTCTTTATCTCTGATTTTTTTCCTAACATACGATTCACTATACACAATGGCCAGACGTTACGATTCTCGGGTATGTTTTAGGAGCATGACCCCGCGGTCCCGGACTGCATCCTGATTCTTCAGTGGCCGATAGTCAATTGAATGCGCCGAAGACATATTAACGAATTCCGGAACAGACTACCATCTTCTCGCCTGAGGGCAGACTTTACCAGGTTGAGTATGCCCTGGAGGCCATCTCCCACGCCGGTACTGCCATAGGTATCCTCGCCAAAGACGGTATCGTTCTGGCCGCTGAGCGCAAGGTCACCTCTAAGCTCCTTGAGCAAGACACATCTGCTGAGAAGCTGTATATCCTCAACGAGTAAGGCATATTAGGACTTAGCAATATTGCTACTTGTATTTTGAACCACCAATTGACATCCGTTTCTTTTTACAGCAACATGATCTGTGCCGTCGCTGGCATGACGGCCGATGCCAACATCCTCATCACCTACGCCCGTCAAGCTGCCCAACGTTACCTCCTTACCTACAATGAGGACATCCCTTGCGAGCAACTTGTCCGCCGTCTTTGCGATCTCAAGCAAGGTTACACGCAACATGGTGGTCTCCGTCCTTTCGGTGTCTCCTTCATCTACGCCGGTTGGGATCCCAAGCGCCAATTCCAACTCTACCACAGCAACCCCTCTGGCAACTACGGTGGCTGGAAAGCGACTAGCGCCGGTGCAAACCACGCCAGTGCCCAAAGTCTGTTGAAACAGGATTATAAGGAGGACTGCACGTTGAAGGAGGCCTGCGCCGTGGCTGTCAAGGTTCTGAGCAAGACTATGGACTCAACAAAACTGAGCAGTGAGAAAAGTATGTTTTGGGCCATATTGTCACTTTTACGCTTAAGATCAACTACTAACCTAGTATACAGTCGAATTCGCAACGGTGGGACAAACGGAAGATGGTCAAATTTACCACAAGCTTTGGAGTGCGGATGAGATCACGGCGTTGCTGAAGGAGCACGGTTTGGCCAAGGAAGAGACAGCAGATGATGCCTAAAGTTATGGTGTATTATGAGAGGGTTCAAGATTCAGATGCATGCATGTATAATTGGTTTTCGTCTCCCATAAATTGGAGACCATAATGATGATGAATTACCAGGACATTAAAATTTAGTGACCAAGTATGAACAAGGGTAAATCTATAGTTGATTGCAAATGTGAAATGCGGGTGAAATCAGGAAGTTCAGATGTAGGATACGAACTTGAGGTATGTACACGAGGAGATTTCTCAAACTGTGTTACCACCTAACTCAGCATCCCGTCCTTCCTGGGAAATTCTCTGGAACTCACCCAGCTCATTTCCCCCTTCAATCTCGCTACATCCATCTTTGCCCAATGTCGGGAAGTACCTGCGGTAGCTCCACCATGCAACTACACTTCCCAGCAAGGATCCCGTGGACACATCAAAGACATCGTGACGGTAGTCTTCGGTCCGGCTGATAGCAATTAGTGCAGCACCGACCAGCGGGCTCATAGCTATCAAGACCTTCCATAGATTTCTCCGACCAGCGAGAGTGAAGATGTTAAACTGACCTGCTAAGAAAAGAGAAAGATAGCCGAGGCCAGAGAAAGCAAAGGAAGAATGGCCAGACGGGAACGACCGGAACCCGTCCGTTAAGGTATGACTCGGAGATGCTGTGCATACGGAGATAGATACCAAGCGGTCAGTCGGGGTATCTGGTGCTGGGATACAACGAGCAAGGAGATCAGGCCGTGGACGACCGACGGCGTTCTTGATGATGTCGGTCAGGATGGTTGAAGTCAGAATAGAGATGAAGAAAGCTAACAAGGAAGCTTCGTGTTTCCTAGCAGTAGCTTTGTTGAAGAAGTTCAGGCCGACAATAACAAAGATAGGGATGTACAAAGCATAAACAAAGTTCATAAAGACGCTGACATGCTCTGGGTCGACATGAGGAAACGAGATAGCGAGATCATTGACATGAAACATCCGGAGAACCGGTTTCAAGTGGACGACAATCTGGACGTGGTTAATCATAGGATCTCATGATTTCATACAAGATGGGCTTACCCCGAGGTATAAGGCCAGAAGAATACCAACACCGATATATTCTGATGCGTGGGGGCGCTAAGTTAGGTTAGCTGGGGTGAACCGGATTATTCTATGGGTGGGGGTCATACGGCAAAGAAAGCCACGAGGCCCGGAGAGAAACCGGACGGGCGTGACATTATGGAAAGTGACACAATGTCACTGAATGCCAATAAGCAACAAACAAGGAAATGAAATCAGGACAGAAATCAGAAACCAAGAATGTATTGTCGATCATAGTGGCTCCATACTTGTTCGACAGCGAGACCAAGAGGCGCATTGCTGTCAGGACAGTGCCATCCTGGTCGTATACTGTGCTTATATAATCTATTGCGAAAAAGGTCCACGCCAAATTCAACATCAATCATAATCTACACCCCGCAAAAATCATCAACAAATCAACACATAAAATGCTCAAATCAACTTACAAGCCCTCACCAGCTGTGACTGCTGCAAATACGCCGTTGCCTCCGGGATGGACAGAACATAAAGCTCCGACCGGCCATACATACTACTACAATACCACGACCAAGACTTCGACCTATGTCCGCCCTGGTGTACCGCCGCCAGTCGCGCAACCGGCTGCCCCTGCTGGATCTGTCTATCCCATTTTAAC
Organism: Ambrosiella beaveri; assembly: GCA_030294605.1. Classification (NCBI taxonomy): domain Eukaryota; kingdom Fungi; phylum Ascomycota; class Sordariomycetes; order Microascales; family Ceratocystidaceae; genus Ambrosiella; species Ambrosiella beaveri. The sequence goes on from JARQWA010000113.1 coordinate 42,370, forward strand.
GACACCCGCAGCCGCCAATGCCTTCATGGCATTGGTGAATCCCGACCATTTCAAGAAGCCTAAAAAAGAACAAGATAAACTAAATGAGAAGAAAGATCGGCCGAAGCCTCAACCTATCGACAAGCCGAGGACGAAAAGGGTAATTCCTGGACATGAAGGGTGGTTTTTGGTCGACACCAAATACAGGAGAATATTCGTCTACAATGCGCTGAAAGATGCCAGTTATTGGAGAGTTCCAGAGAAGTTGAAGGAGGCTATCAAGCAAATGGATGAGAGAGAAGCTTGTAGGAAGGCTGGAATTACAGAACCAAAAGAGGAAAAGGAAGAGGAAGATAGCGAGTATGAGGAGGTGGAGGTTATGGATGATGAAGAGGTAGAGGGTAACAATGAAGAGGGTGAGCCATTTTCGAAAAGGGCGCGGACAGAAAATATGGAAATGGATGAGGGACCAGTTGAGTTTACAGAGGCTGACATCATGGCACAGCTGGCTACTATGAATGGCGAGGTCCACGAAAGCGAGGAGTATTACGACGAAAGCGAAGAAGTGTTGTCTAAAGAAGACGCGGAAGAGCTATTCCGCGATCTCCTCTCTGACTTCCGTATCTCACCTTACTCTCCGTGGGACATCGTCATCAGCAACAATGCACTGATTGAGGATCCGCGATACACCGCCTTATCTACAACTCGCGATCGTAAGTCCTGTTGGGACGCTTGGTCTCGGAATGAAATCGCGAAAATCAAGGAATGCCGTGCTACGGATGAAAAGGCCGATCCAAAGTTGGCCTATGTTGCATTCCTGGAAGAAAAGGCCACAACCAAGCTTTTCTGGCCTGAATTTAAGCGGAAGTACCGCAAAGAGGACGTTATGACAAACCGGGGGCTGCAGGACAAAGAGAGGGAAAAGATGTACCGCGAATTCGTCTCAAGACTAAAAATGTCGACATCGACGCAAAAGTCTGATTTGGCAAACTTTCTCAAAAGTGTGCCAATAAGCGTACTAAACAATCAGTCCTCGGTAAAGGAATTACCAGCAGCTATCCGTGGTGATATCCGGTACGCTGCGGTCCCATCTTCCATTCGCGATCCGATTGTCTCAGCCTTGATTGGCTCATTGGGACCTCCTCCAAAATCCGAAGAAGCTGAGTCAGAAGAGGTTATCAAAGAGCGGGAAGCTAGAAGACGGAGAGAAAAGGCACTAGAAGACAACGAACGCCGGGCGGAGGAATCGAGAAGGTGGCAGCAGCGGGCGCTTGAGGCTAGCAAGGAAGTTTTGAGAGAAAAGGAAGAGGAGATACAAGAAGCCATGTGGGTTGGAAGGAGAGGCATTCGGAGTCAGTTGGACGATGAGACGGAGTAAGTAGGTCTACTTTTTTCATGGACACATTGATGAATGGTTGATATATACCAGGATTAATTCACTTCACATTCACGATCCAGTTTTAAGGTTGTACCTCATTCACGATTCACATTTCCTCAATGCAACTAGTTTTCTTATTTACATATAAAGGATGCATGCCCCATAACCGATGCAACGTTAGGAATGGAATTTTCCCATATGCGCAGTGGTTAATGACTACTCTTGGTTATTGGCTATCCGCCCGAAGTGAATCTCGGTGTGTTTGTAATCGTCATGTGGTCTGTGGCCAGTGATCACTCGCTGGCTGAAATGAGGCTTTGTAAAGCGACAGCTGGGCGAACACAAAATCTGTCCGGTCGGCGCTTGTAAAAAGTTTAGTCGGAATCACTGATGAGGTTAGGGTTGTATGTGACTTGTCACTAGTGACAATGATGATAATTGAGACGTGACGCAGCAGTTGAAAGACAAGTGTCAACATGACAGAAAACGCTAGATTTGACCTTATACAAACATCTACATGATCACTATAAATCTCAACGAGTCTCATGTTAGCATTTTGATTTACCTGGTCACGGCTTCATGCTCATTTCTTGCGTTTGTAACCCGCAGCACCCCCCATGCCCCCATCACGAGCTCACCACCAGCAAAGTCCCCAACCCACCCACTAACCGCGCTCGCTGGCAGGCAGTCCAGGGCTCCTTTCATTTGCAAACTTCCTCCCATTGGTCCCCGACCACAAATCCTCCCTTTAAAAAGCCTCGAGCCGTCTTTTGCATAATCACAATCGTTTATCACCATTGTTATTTTAGTGCCTTTTTTCTTGTTCTTCTTTCCAAATGCGAATCTCGAAGTTCTTAATATACTTTTACCGAATTTAGCGTTATAATCCGTTATAATCCAGAATTCTACTTGCCACCATATTACTGCGGTGTCGCGATCAAACGTCCCCGTCGCGGCGTCGTCAAGCCTCAATCAGCAGTAGTGTCCAGGCCCGGTCAGACCAACTCGACGATTTTCTCGACACGGCTCCTGCCGCCAGCCGCGACCCTCTGACATCAATCATCAACTACATTTGCATTATTTAGCACCAGTTTACAAGTCACGAGTCACGTATTACCCGATTTGAACGATCAAGGGCCTGAACGACATGGAGAGTCGGTCCACTACTCCCGGACAAGCGACGGAATCGACCTATTCGGAATCCCATACTATTGCCTCGAGACGACGCCCCGAAAACATTATGATAGGATCGGTCCCAGAAATGGAGAACTCGGTGGTTAAGAGAGTCCTGGCAGACATGGAGAAGCTCAAAGAGCTGGATGCTAAAGATTACCCACTCGCCCACATGGTAATTCCGGAGGATCTTGTGGATAGTTCGGAATTGTCAGACATCAATCAGGTAAGCCTTTTTTGTTGTGATTGGAGGGCCTTAGACTGTTCTTTCGAACTCTACTCAAGACGGGACTGCTTGGGGGCACTTGAGACCGAACCCTGTTATCAAAGCAATAGGGTCGATAAGCCAGAGTGGGTTGACCCCCACACGGCCGCACATGCGAATTCGTCTCGGGACATACACACATACGAGTTGGGCTCAGAATACATATGACGGCCTTTGAGGAATCTTCATCCGGATGCTTATCACCAGCACCCTTTACCGATTGGGTTTTCTGTGTCCCGATGTCGAAGATGATCTGATGCCGGTTCTGTTCCGGATGCACCTCAAGATTTACGCCATAGAAATATTCAAGATAACTCTGTTGCCGAAAAAACGCAAACCAAGTGGTATTTGGCAATTCAGTTCTAGCCCACACCATCCCGCGTCTATCAAGCTTTTTGTATCATGTTGATCTTATGTAAAGAAATACGGAATCTGTTACTGACCGGTACAGCTTTTGGACGAGCAATCTTCTAGTTACAGGTTAAACCATCGCCAACTTGTGGGATCTAGTAGTCAGACTCAAGTACCAGATCCTATCAGCCCCCCACGCAAAAGATCATCGCGATTACCTCGTGGGATCACCTCCCAGCAACAGAATGAACATGAATCATCGGCTTGGTTATCTCTGGATGGTACCAGTTCCCGCCCAACTTCTGGCCAATCCTATGAGACAGCCATCGCCGGCGACAGTACAGGGTCATTGCGAGTGGCCACGCCCCCACTAACTGCTGCGGATACCAACATCGACCTAGCTAGTCGGACCGAGGAAACATCATCTCTCGTAACTATTGCCGGCCGCCCCGATCCAGTCATTGATCCGGATGCCAGTCTCCCTAGTCCAAGACTATCGCCAACCCTCGCAGCTTCAGTTCCCATGGAAGTCGATACCCCACAACCTGAGGATGCTCTGATGTTGGTAGATGGCCCTTCTGCAGCAGAGTCCTTGAAAGCCCAGCTGTCGCTTTGTGATGACTATCCCCGCTCTGATTCCGCATTGGAGAATAATGCCGTCACCATGCTCAAGGCCTTTGACTCCATGTCGCCAAATCTTCAGAGTTTGATGATGGCTCATCTACTTAGAAGATGCCATAAAGAAACCATTCGGACAGTTGCCGGTATGGTTAATCCCTCTTTACAGTGTGACTTTCTGCGCCGGTTACCGATTGAAATGTGCTACGAGATTCTGTCATATCTGGACTGTCGGGATTTGTGCCGTGCTGCTCAAGTTTCTAAGTGGTGGCGCCAACTCATTGACACCCATGACGCTGGTTGGTGGGAGTTGTTTGTTCGTGATGGCTACACGCTGGCAGTTGGCGAGGAGGATATGGCCATTGCGCGGGGTTGGGGCTGGCAAGATCCTGTCGGCTATATGAACGGTGAAGTCGATCTGAGCTCAGTCAAAAGACCCTCACTTGAGGCTGAGTACCTTGGCTCAGCAGAGGGGGATAACGGCAGTCCGCTAAGGTCCAGCAAGCGCAAGAGAAATTCTAGTAGTAATGCGCCAGCTGATCGTCCTCGGCGTAGACTGAACGAATCATCTGGTACCTCTGAGAAGACGGTAAAATATGATGTAGTCAAGTATAAGCGGAGAGGTCCTCTCGCGGCGGCAGCACAAGCGGCTGTAGCGGTACCGAATCCCAACTTGGGTTTGCCTAGTCTTCAAAATTGTCATCTGTACAAGTCGCTGTACCGACGCCATTATATGATCCGGCGGAGCTGGATGAACGGCAAAGTCCCTCCACGTCACATCGCATTTGCAGCTCATCCTCGAAACGTTATCACCTGTTTACAGTTTGATGAGAAACGCATCATCACTGGCAGTGACGATACGGAAATTCACGTTTATGACACTGAGACGGGACGTTTACTGAAGAAACTTGAGGGTCATGAAGGTGGCGTATGGGCTTTGCAATATGAAGGCAATACCCTTGTCTCCGGATCGACCGATCGTACCGTGAGAGTCTGGAATATTGAAAAGGGCATCTGTACGCAAGTGTTCCAGGGGCACACAAGTACTGTCAGGTGTTTGCAGATTCTTGTTCCTTCGGAAATTGGGCGTGATGCTAACAACGACGCCATCATGGCCCCTATAAAGCCCCTCATTATCACAGGTTCGAGGGATTACAACCTGCGAGTGTGGCGACTTCCCGAAGCAAATGAGACCCGGTGGAATGAAGACACTTCTGTTTCTGACAGTGAGTGTCCGTATTTCATTCGGACGCTCAGTGGCCATACTCACAGTGTGCGGGCCATTGCTGCTCACGCGGACACATTGGTGTCTGGTTCGTATGACAACACTGTTCGTGTATGGAAAATCAGCACCGGAGAAGCAAAGCATGTTCTTGAGGGGCACACACAGAAAGTATATAGCGTCGTACTGGATTCCAAGAGAAATCGGTGCATATCTGGAAGCATGGATAGTATGGTGAAGGTCTGGGATCTTGAAACTGGATCTTGCATCTTTACCTTGGAGGGACACTCGCACCTTGTTGGACTGCTTGATCTCCGTGAAGGCCGTCTTGTTAGTGCAGCTGCCGATAGCACCTTGCGCATCTGGGACCCGGAAGACGGATCGTGCAAGACGGTGCTTGCGGCCCATACTGGCGCCATAACTTGCTTCCAGCATGATTCGACCAAGGTGATTAGTGGCTCCGAGAAGGCTGTCAAGATGTGGAATATTGCAACAGGGCAGTGTGTCAAGGACCTTCTTACCGATTTGACGGCGGTGTGGCAAGTCAAGTTTGATTCAAGACGGTGTGTGGCTGCAGTTCAGCGAGATGCACTCACCTACGTCGAGGTAAGTTTTTTTCCCTTAATTTATTAGAACAGTTGGCTGACTGATTATTGTATAGATTCTGGACTTTGGCGCCGTGCGCGATGGGTGCCCACGGGAGCTTTTGGGCTTCCGCGATGTGGTCAACCGTAATGATGTCCTCGCCACTCCAACACCCCAAGCGGTGGATGAAGAGTAGAATTCATTCCAATGACTTGTGAAGGGTTGGAAATGAAGCTACTGTTGATTTTTGTCGGGTTGAGTTGGCAGGAAAGGTGATCTATCTTTGATTGAACGAGACACGGGACCAAGACTGGTTGTGGTGTGAGTATTGGCGCAGAAAGACCAGTCAGTGACGGAGTAAACAGGCTCCGTATATTTGTTTCTGAGTAAACTTTTTTTTGTATTTCTTATTTTTTTTGTTTGTGGATGGTTTCTTTTTCTTTGGCGTTTGGATTGGTACCTCTGTATATAAGCATTCTTGGGTTAATCGGGGGTTTCCTTGGTGATTATTGATCGGTTTTTGGTGTTTACATGTAAAAATAAAGTGTGTCCATTTGTTCATGACGTCATTATTACCCCTGACATTAAATAAGCCCTAACCTCATCTATCTACCTGCATCCGGGGATCCGCCGGCCTCTGCAACCCATCATTCATTAACACCAGCTTCAAGAACTCCTGGTCAAGTCCAAATTCCATGTGAAAGGTCTCCCGCATCTCCTCCATATCCAGCGCCGGACCCTCCGGTCTCGTCCGTGCATCGTACCATCGGGCCAGCCAGCGGAGCCTAAAGACATGTTTTGCCACGGCGGGGCTCCCATCGGCCAGGAAGCGTCTCCGGAGACCCAGTTGCTGCACCGTGGCATCCGCCTCTTCGAACCGGTTGATGATCCGGGATAGGATGTCGGGGAGGTCGAGTTCCCGGCGGGCGATGCGGGTATCCCAGTCGGGGAAGTTGGAGCCGATGAGCAACTTAGTGGCAAGGATGAGGCTGTAGGCTAGGTAGCTGGTGGGGGCGATGGGGGAGACGGCGAGGAGAGTGGGGGGGATGAGGAACCAGGAAGTGAGGAAGGATTTAAGGGTTTGAAGGATGATCCAGAGGCTTTCGGTGCGGAGGAAGGGGAGAGGGGAGGTGGTGGGGGTGGAGGAGTGGGCGGGCAGGTGGATGAGGGGTTCGTAGAGGCGGGCGGTTATGATGTGGTATTGGGGAAGGAGGATATCTGTGGCAGCGTTAGTGGTTGATTGCTATGGATTTGGTATAGTTGCAAGGTATAAATGATGACTAATCATGGTCCGGGGCCAAAACTTACGGCTATTTCTCACGTGTTCTTTGAGGCTGTTGAAGACAAAATCCAACTCTCTCCGCACGCTGCTCACCGCCATGTCAATCGGCGCATTGAATCCCCATCCCAGGATCTCGTCCATCTCGGCATTTGGCAACACGTCGTATATCTTCTCGGCCATCCTCTGCACCCTAACCATCCCTACCAACACCTCATCGACCTCGGTCTCCGGATTCCGCCCCAGATATTCGATGCATTTACCGAGGTAGTTCGTTAAGTGGAATCCCTGGTTGTGCTTCATAATGGTTGAGTATATGGAAGAAAGATAAAAAACGCCGAGCGTGGCCCGGATCTCAGCGGGGCTGTGGTAGTGCACAGGGACATTCAGAATCGCCGCGCGGTACGAGGCTAGCCATGCGTCGCCAAAGAGTGTCGTCGGGGCCCCCATGACGCTTCCGGGTGGCCGGTTAAGGTTGAGGTCGGAGATGAGGGAGATAGCGAGGTGGATAAGGGCCGTTGCTTGGTGTTCGATGAAGATGTACAGGTCGCTCCAGCCGCAGTAGAGAAGCAGACTCTGCAGGAGCTCGAGGCTGCGTTCGCCGCGGACCACGAGGCGGTCGGCGATGGTGCGGTGGAAGTATTCCTTGGTAGCCAGCTGGAGGGCCGGCGGGCACGGAGCGGTAATGTGCATGAGGGTCCAGAAGAGCAGCGGCGTCTGCGCGTGGAGGGTAGCCGCCGAGATGTTGCCGGGCAGCTGGTAGAAGGGGAAGGACGGCATGTAGTGGGTGTGGTAGTGGGCGAGGAGGGTATCGGCGTAGGCAAAGGTGAGGTCGAAGCCTGGGACGATTTCAGGCGGCGAGTCGGAGGGGGGGCGCGGCGGCTGCGGCTGCGGATGGGTGAGGAGGAGGGTGGAGAGAGATGTCCTAGGGGGCGAGCGGTCTTTGGGGATGGAGAGGGGCGGGAGGGTTGGAGCGGGAGGTAGCGGCGGGGATGGTAGGTGTGGGGAGGAAGTGGAGGAGAGTGGTGGGGGTGGGGCTGTGGGGGGGGTTGCGGAGGACGTGGATTGGAGTTGTTGGCTGGCGGTTAGGAGGGAGACGATGCCGTCGATTTTCTGCTCGAGTTGGGCGACGCGGCTGAGGTAGGGTTAGTATGATTTGAGTACTCATCGTGATACTGGATATCGGGGCACTCACGTTGACTTGCCGCGTTTCTTGCGTCTGAGGATATTTGTCAGTTTTGGACATTAGAGTACTCGGCCACTGTCTCACTTACTGCATCGGCGTCGGAACCACACACGAAATCCGCATCCGGGCACACCTAGTTTTTCTCACAGGTCAGTCTTTTTTTGTCTCCGTCCACCCGGAGTCAAGAGGCCAGACTTCAACTTACCGAATGCAAGCCTCTGGGTTCTCGGTGGTCTCGGGCCACCGGCATTTCATCTTGAGGCGGGCGCAGTTGTGGCAGGCGCGGAGTTTGCGGGGTGTGGGAAGGTTGGAGTGGGAATTTGGTTGAGGGGAGTCCTCGGAAGGCTGGGATGGGGAGGTCATGGTGGGCGGGTGGGTATTGAGGTCGGGGTGGGAAGGGGGATTATTGGGGGGGTTGTTTCTGTGGTGGTGTATGGTGGAGATGTTTTGAGGAAGTGAGGCGCGGTGTTGGGTTAGTTGGTTGCTTCGTGAGAAGGTGGGAAATTCCTTGTTTCTAAAAAGTGGCGATGCTGTTTTTTATGGTAATATATCGTCAATGGTGAATATTGTCTTGATCACTTCTTGGTGTGTCACTTGGTCAAATATAATTCGTACCCACAAAATCTCCCACTATAACAAAAGCAAAAAGAGCATCAACATCAAAGAAAAAATAAAAAAATAAAAAAATGATTACAGATGGATAGAAACAAGAACAAGTCATGATATCCAGACAAGAAAAAAAAGAAAAAAAAGCATTCCAGAACAAAAAGATCCCCAACTCCCCAATCTCCTCCGGTCCAACCACCCAATCAGTCAGACCGCTTCGGATATATCCCGATCAAACCTAGGCCGATTTCCCTGCTCATCACACACGCCTTTCTTTAACTTTTTTGTTGATTGTTCATTCATTCATTCGCAGGCAAAAGGGATACAGGTGGGGAAGGGTAATAACGGGGATCGGGAATGCTTATTTCCTGGTAGTCGTGGAAATAGAGCGAGGTGTGGCTAAAGCAGGTAGGTATAAATTGGATATCAATATATATAGACAGCATTGTCTCGACACTCAGGAACCACCAGAGATTCATTATGATATAGATATTGATGATACATGTCATCTTTGATCATAGTTTACATCTCAGTCTATCATGTAAAAATAAGCACACACACTTGACATCCCACGTCATCTTCAACCTTTCGGATCTTCTCATGCCGGTAACTTAATTAAGTATTCCCTCCCCCATCAGAGACAAGAAGGAAAGAAAAGAAAAAGAGAAAAATACCACCAAAACTCACATGCCACAAGAAAATACCGGAGACAGGAACAAAAATAACCCGCGGCATTCAGCCTACCAGGGCCCCTACCTAGAGAATGTTTACCTGCATATATATTTAATACTGCAAAACAAAAGAGGCCCTTTTGCAACCGCTACTTTTTGGACAAGCATCTTTCACAATATTTATATTTATACAAAGATTTACAACAAAAGGAACCGAATTCCATCAAGGTGGCTGAATTGCTGTTAAATAGGTAATATTTTTAACTTCTGGGCGGGCTTCGACGCCCGGTTTGGCCTGCGGAAGTTGGTGGGCAATAATGCATCCTCAGATGAATATTTGCGTCATCGCCATCACCATCGAGGGAACTATTTATTTTTTGTAACTAAATAAACACATATCATCGTCCGTTACGGGAGCCCCGAGTCCGGTCATCCGTTGTATATATATATAAACAAAACAAATATGTGAAAAATAGATGTAAGTATCAATAACACATATATCTATATGCCTACCATCTCCGCTAGCATCGAGAGAATTTGGAGAAGCCTCTCCATGGGCAGCCCCGTTTCCTTTTCAGTCGTTCGTGGTTGTCGGCTGTCGGACGGCGCCCGTCACAGCCGACGAGGGTCTCTTGTCAGCCTGAGAATAACCACCAGTTTGCTTTCCCATATCCGTGCTTGGCATACGGGAATCCGGCACCTATTTCTAGACTCCGGAATCCATTATTTTTTTCTTCTCTATAGATACGAGGCTCCGCTCCGTTAAGTAGATAAATATTTCTAACGCGTTTCAGTTTGATTTTTCATCAGAGATGATGTCCTTCATCTTTCTCTTATCAACCCAAAGTAAAATCTCTCTCATCTTCCGCTATTTTTTTTTATTTTTTTTATTTTTACCTCCATCACTTGTCCATATCCCACCGGGGCCCCCTTCTCGTGCCCCCAGCCCGGAAATAACCCGGAAACACCCCGGGGTTTGACGCTCCATTCCTTCCATAATCGACTTCCCGCTGACTACCAACTTATCTGTCGTTGCTGTGACGGAGGAAAATGGCTAAATCTCGGATAAATAAATACTGCACAATGTCGTTGGAGGACATGGCATGCTGCATATGTACACACGTTTATAAATAAATATTTCCGGAGGCAGGTCGGGCAAGTGCCAAGATGCGGACTTGTCTGGATTTGGTACGGAGTTGTGGCGTGGCGTCGAGAGGGCCCGGCTGGACACACTTTGAGTATGCATGCAGCGATGGGATTCTGCTTCTCTTTTTTATTTTTACGTGAGATGGAGAATGATGGACGGGATTAACGTGAGGACGGGTATTTCCTGTGGGAGGAGGGTCAAGTTACAGTGTTGGAGGTTTGAGATGGTTACGGTAGTGATGTAAGGGAATTGGAAAATGCCGGAAACCGAGGGTCTGTAATTGACCGTTAACCCTAAAGAATGACATTGCGACATAGGGGATATTTGGGTAAAATGCATCCAGTAGATGTTTGCAAAGTAACAAGTGTTGACTTGAGCCGATGTTCAACATAAGACTGATCTGCATGTCTAAACTTTTCAGATAATAGAATTTATTCTTTGTCAACACATGTTGAAACTTTTCATCGGAATCTTGAACATCGATTCGTCCATAATATTCCGCAATAATGAGACATCGGAATGATTTTGCCACACGTGTAAAAAAAAAAAGGACTTGACCTAAATATTTACTCCCCCGTATAGCAGAGAATAAGCTATCATAATTTTCATGCGGACCCGAAAATTATAATTGAAGGGTCCCAACATTAGCTGAAAATAAGGACAAACCGGAAGACAGGAAAAAAAGACAGCCCAAAGTGTTGGCCTGTCACACATCGGATGACCTTGACATCTCACTGATGATGACCTGCACCCGGACTGCCCGTCCTGTCTGTTTGCCTGCCACGACATCTCAAATCAAACACATTGCCATCATCATGGTCCGTCGTCATAAACAAATATACAATAACTAAAAAAATGTATATATAAACTTATATCCACAAACAATGAGCAAATATACTGAGTTTTGATGACAGATTCTCCCCATCTACAGCTCAACACCACGCTCATTCCCCCGGCTCCTGTGAAGCAAAGGCTGTTTCACAAGTTAGTGCCCTTGAGCACAGCGCCGTCCGAGCCCCCGCGCACTCATCAATGTTTTGTTCTGGCGACGACATTGCGATTTTTTTCTCACCCTCCTCCCTCACTGTCCACTGAAACGGATAGCGGTTGCGTCGATCGGGACATCATCATCACCTGATGTTAACGTCAGGTGGTGAGAAGACGAAATGTGACTATCTTTTGTGGTTAAAAAAAAGACCTTTACAGTGATGTATGAGAGAAAGAGAGAGAGAGAGAGAGAGAGAAGAAGAAGAGGAGCGGGGGCAGGCAATGAACAAAGTGAGGTCGTAGTGCACAATCATTGAGATGGTTCCGTGCGCACGGGAGATTCGTGTGTCAGATTTTGTGGGATGTGGGTAATAGGTGAGTATAGTAAAGGATAGCCCGCGATCGTTCTTGGCGTTCGATCTTCTTTCCCTCAATGTTTGTTGAGATGATTTCGTGATACTGCGTTGTTTTGTTTTACTTTGTTCCTGTAATTTTTTTTCTTCTTGTTGTGTTGTAGATATTGCTTTGTCTTGTATCGTTTCCTTGTCATCGAAATCACGGTTGCTGGTTTCAACTGCTGATATTCTCTTCACGACGTTCTTTTTTTATGTGTTTTTTTTCTTTCTGTTTAATCCTATTCTTTCTCCATCCGCTGGTTGTAGAGACGAATCTCTCTGCTCGGGTCGCACATTCATTCACGCTCGCCAACAAAAGATAGCCTTTCGATCTGATAATTTGAACTCACAAAAGAGCGAGTCCTCACTTGCATCCAAAGGATCTCAAGTCTGTACCTTCCATTTTCACCACTTACACCGAAAAAGGCAGCCACGCCAACATCATTGGTACAACGACAACGAATACATGTCTTGGAAGTCGTGATATTGTGACTGCCGCTGTATCGCCTCGGCGCCGTCATCAAATAAACCTCAAAAATTGAGAGAATAAATAAAAAAAATCGAAATTAAAATCCACGGTTCTGCATAATGAACTCATCACATTCTTACATAATGTCTACACGACCGGGTTCAACGGCCCCGTCACTCCCCGCGAATCCCAGACCAGTCGCCAGACGCCCATCCCAAACACCAAGCCCGTCAACATCAGCCTTCACTGACCTCAACGACCGCTCCTTCTACTCCGACGCCGCCTCAACCGTCGCCGAAGAGGCCCCCGGGCTCCCTAGCATCTCCGAGCGCCCCGCCTCCATCGCCAAACCTCCTAAAGTCGGCCGGAAATCGTCACCCCACGAAGTCTTCTTCCGTCCCGACCTCTCCGATGTCAAGTCTGTCAAGGCACTCACGAGGACATCCGTTAGCAGTGGGCTCTCTAGTACCTTTACCGAAGACGAGGAGACTGACGAGGACCGCAAGTACCTTGGGTCTGCTGGCCGCGACTCAAATATTCCGCCGCCGGTCCCCGAAAAGGACGAAGGGTACGTATCCCGCCCAGGCACCAATGCCAGCATCCGCAAAAACGAACGCATCAGCGTCCGCAAGCCCGTTTTGAAGTTCCGCACCGTCGGCGGGATCCGCATCGAGTTGTCGCCGCAGCCGAGTGACGACGAGGAGGATCCCCTGAACTGGCCAATGTGGAGGAAGAATCTGGCCTTTGGGGCCGTCTTGGCGTTTGCAGGACTAACAAATGCGGCCAAGTTGGCGTTGGTTCCGGTGGGGGCGATGGTGGCGAGGGGACTTGAGGCTTCGTTTGGAGGAATTGTGGTGTTGACGGGGCTGCCATTGATTATGGCGGCAGTGACGGGACTAATGGCGTTGTCGCTTTGTAGGATTACGGGGAAGAGACCGATTTATTTGGGTGCTGCTGTTATCTTTACGCTGGGCTCGCTGCTGTCGATGTGCTCTACCGGCAATCTCGGCACTCTGATTGCCGGTCGTTTCTTTACTGGGCTTGCCCTTGGCCCCTTTGACGTTTTGCTCCTCGGCACCATCTACGATCTCTTCTTTGAGCATGAACGCTCTCTCTACATGGCCGTCTACAATGGCGTCACAACCGCCTCGTTCTGGCTCTCGCCTCTGATTGGCGGTGCCGGCATCGCCAACACAGGCCGCTTTACCCTCCCCTTTGAAATCATTTCCGGGCTTCTTCTCGCCGCGCTGCCCATTCTGCTCTTCGGCGCCACGGAAACCGCTTTCTCCCGTGCCTGGAGCGCCGATCCCGAAGTCATGACCATCAAGAAGGAGTTGCCCCCGGCAACGACTTACCTCGAGACCCTCCTACGCTTCATCTGCGACCTGCCCCCCCTGATGCCCTTCTACGGCACCGGTGCCGACTGGACTCTTTACGTCCTCCTGCGCAGCATCCGGGCCGCGGGAACCCCAACCGTTGCCCTGGTCGCCCTCATGAGCTTCATGCCCCTCGGCGGCCTCCTAGGCATCGCGACCGCGGCACCCCTGCTATTCTCCGAGACCATTGGGCCGAGAGAACTGGGCCAGCTGTTCACGGGGGCCTTTTTGGTGGCAGTTCCCGTGGTGGCCGTCCCATGTCTGTACCGTCCGTTGCAGCGGGGGGCCTTGGTGTGCACGGTGGGCCTGTCGGCTATTGGGGCGGTGGTCTCATTTGTGTCGTTGATGGCGATGGGGTTGACGGTTGCCGGGGCTCTGGGTGGGGACATCAAGATGTCGGCGGACAAGTCGCATCTGGAGAATGTCGGCGAGGCCCCGTTTGCGGGGATCGCAGTGCTTTTTGCCTTGATGGCCGGCGGTGTCATGGCGCTAAAGGGAGCCCAGATCCCGCTGGTGTCTACCTCGGCGGCCTCCTCGTCGGCATCGCTGTTTGACGGGCTTGCGAGCACTGTGGACATGTCTGGGGCTGTCCGGGTGTGGGAGAATCTTTTGGCGGGTATCATGGTGGCTGGGATGTCGGCTGGTATCTCATGGTCTGGGGCTGCGGGGACTGTCCAGGGGCAGGGAGTGGGGTTGGGGGTGACGGAGTTGTTTGTGGCAGGTGGTGTTTTGGCGGCGTTCTGGATACGCGGAGAGGATGTCCGGAGGTGGGATGGCCAGGTGTTGGGGTTGGTTAGAAGCGGGCTTGGGAGGAGCAGGAGTTTCTTTGAGAAGGATTAAAGAGGGGCAGAGTTTGCGTGGCATTGGAAATATGATAGAGGGTGGCACTGTTTTTTTTTGCTTTCTCTTTTTTAGGAATTATGTTTTATATTGGTATAAGTTGAATATATCAACGCAGTCTTAGGCGTCATAAATGTCAATTCCACCTGTGAGTGCTCCGTCTTTCTGTCTGCCGCTGATCCACACGATGCCAAAATTGGATTCTGAGAAAGCCCCGCTGATGACTGTTCCCTTGCAGCGGAAGTATCTCATGTTTTCACCAGCAGGACTCATGATATGGAGGCATCCAACAGCTTGAGACATGATTTTTTATCCATCCGGAGAAACTGCGAGGGGACCATCTTCCAATGGGAAGGTTATGACATCTCGGCTGGCGACATGAATGCAGCTAAGGCCATTATCGGTTTCCACAAAGGTGACCATGTCTATTGTTGTTCAATGAAGATATTGGTGGCATTCGACATAATGAAAGAAGCCACTCTTTTGTCACTTAATATCCTGTATATTTCAACAGTGTTGTCCATCAGAATAACCAGATCAGAACTTGTGGATATGAATTTTTGTGTGGTCTTCTTCAAAAATATCAACGGAATGCCCTG
>JARQWA010000114.1:0-57409 GCA_030294605.1 Ambrosiella beaveri
CCCCCCTTCCAGCCGCCCCTTCGACATCTGGGTCCCCCAATCCGCCTACCGCACCATCAGTCATCAATACGGCCGCACCGCTGTCGCCTCCCTCAAAGCCCTTCAAGCCTTCCTCCCCCACGCCCTCCCTGACACCCCCCTCGAGCCCGTCTTCTATGGCGTGATCCCCCACCAGACGCTGGACCCGGGCAAGGACCTGACGCACGGGGCGATTCGCTATCTCAAGGACGACAAGGTACCGGTATTCCTGCACGATCTAGTGTACCAGACAACGCCATGTAAGAAGCGGAGGTTGCAGTGGATTAAGCGGAAGCCGATTGCGCATAGTGGGTACCGGTTGAGGGAGATAACGAAGCAAGAGATGGACGAGCGGATTTCGAAGAATGCGTCGCGGCAGAGCTGGTGGCACTTTGAGGTGAGTTTTTTTGTCCAGCACAAGAGGAAACATCATATAAATAATAGCTTTCTAACCGGCGACCCACCATCATCATTAATACAGGAGCCTGAAAAGCCCGACATCGTCTTGCACGCCATGCGGAGAATCCGGAGAAAGGGTGGCGTCGTGAGCCTGCACGTGTCCCGCAACCTGTCAGAGTGCCCCAAGGAGGAACGCGAGGAGTTCCAGAACCTGATCTGGGAGGCCGACATTGTCTTTTTCGGCAAGGCGTGGAAGGAGTACCACAAGACCGAGGACAGGGCGACCAGAAAATTGAAAGACCAGCTCACCAACGGGTAAGTGGCTTTGTGGTGGAGAAGAGAGAGAGAAAATTCCAGGAACTGACAAATCAAAACAAAAACAACAGGCAACTCGGCTTCTGGATGTGGGGAACCTGGGGCGTCTCGGTCGTCCACAAGGGGCCGTTTTCAAACCCCATCGAGATTTCCCGCGTTGCCTTTAAAGTCGAGCCCTTTGACGAGTAAGTTTTTCATTTCTCTATACGCCACCACAAACCGCTAACTCTCTCAGCACCCTGCTCGCCGCCGAGGCCGCCTTCGTCGGCGTCATGCTCACCCAACTCGCGCAAACAAACTACATGTCCCGCTGCCCCGACCACTACTGGCGCAAACACGGCCTCTACGACATGGTGCGGACCGCCGTGTCGGTAGCCGTGATCCGCGGCCGCGGCGCCAAGTGGCCCGAGGTGTGGGACAAGTTGCAGCAGGAATGGGAGCTGTGTTCGCTGGGGTTGGGCGGTCATACGGGGCAGTGTGAGGATCGGAGGGAGACGGGGAAGTGTCTGTGTCGGACGGTGCAGGGAGGGTTGTATTGGGTGGAGAAGGAGAAGGCAAAGGAGAGGGAACTGGAGAAGGAGCGGGAGAGGAAGAAGAGGGAGAAGGAGATAATAGACTTGGAATTCCCGGTGTCGTCAAGGAGGTGCCTGTCGCCGCCGAAAGAGCTGATGAAGTGGGGGAGGAAAGAGTTCGGGAAGATCAGTGAGGCCTTTGTGAGTACGAGACTGCCTCCACTGCCGCCGGTGTCGGCTCGGTGGTCCAAGAGAGAAGGGGAGAGCAGCAGCAGCAACAGGCACTTTGACAGCAAGAGTCAGGAGAAGGGCAAAGAAGTGGTGAGGACGGATACGGAAGATGCGGAGAGGGGAGACTTGCAATACCAAGGGCCGCCAAAGAGGGTGCTGCCGCTGCTGACAGGATCGCCGTTTCGATGGGCGAGGAACGAAGAGCAGAGTAGCAAGGGGGACAGTGAAAGGAAGAGAAAGCCGTCATTGGAGAGGCTGTCGCTGTTGGTTAAAAAGCCAAAATGGTAGATAAATACATAGGTATATAGAAGACGAGTCGTTGGACAGGGCAAGGGATATCGTTAAAATGGGGTCTCAGTTGCTGTTGTACATATATTTGCAAGGGTAGTTCAACTTTTTTTTCATTCTTTCCTAATTAGGATATTCATACCTGTCTCCAGCAAATCCAGCCAATGAAAAGTGAAAGTTGAGAGCAACATTGTCCATCTTCAGTTGAAAGACACAGTGAAGATTAATGATTGTATGTATGTAAATTGGTAACAGTTGACATTGTTTGCTTGCATCTAGCACAAGCAACGAAAGATAACAGCAACACCAAGTTGGTGAACTTGATGACTTTGGTTGTTTTGCTCGGGATTTTCAGGGGTTACACTACGTCATAGGGTCGGCTAGGGTCGGCACATGGAAACATGGCAACATGTCGTTAGACAAGGTCCACACACCAGAGGCCCACTCACAAACTTGAATCCCCAAGAATATGATAGCATATGACAGTAGAAAACAAATAGAAAACTAAATTTATTGAGAACCCAACACAAAGTCTGCTTTTCAACTTTCAATAAATCTTGACACATGTAGATAAAAGCTAAAATTAAATCTAGGCAACCACGCCATTGCCTATTTGGTAATCTTAATCCTTTTCCCCTGGCCTGCAGGGAAATCCTGACTCAGCTCAACTCCGTCAACTTATAAACTCACCTCGAACTTTCTATGTCAAACAAAGACGTGTGTGGAAATCCAACTTTATAACTCTCAACACCATCGTCAGCCACACATTCAACCATAATCTCTATCAACGATATCCACAGCTTTCACGTCATCAGCGACTACCGCATCGACACCATCGTCAAGTATGCTCCCCCCTTAGCCTCCCCCAATACTAACTTTGCTTCCTCCCCCTCAATCCGGCACCACCCACTAAGCCACCGATCATATCATCCGCCACGGTGGCCCCGGCGGCCGCCTCCTCAAATCCTTCCAATTCCTCCTCTCCGGCATGCCCGAATAACAAAACCGCCTCACCCTCCGCGTCCTCTCGAACTTCCCGGACTCCGAGTGTCCTGCGATTGCCGACGTGCATGAGTTCTTTTCCACCGGTAATAATAATGGCCTTGGTGGTGGTCCCGCCATGCCAGTGCCGGAGGTGGATTTGGGAATTGTATGAGGTGGCATGCGGTTAAGGAGGTGCCGACGGCGTTTAGCATTTGTGAGGTTGGAGATGGGAAAATGTCGAAGCCGACAATGTTTGTGATCAAGGTGTACGAGAATGATTGGGATGTGTGGTTAGATTATCTGATGTCGGGGATGGGCGAGGACGATATTCAGCCGGGGTCGTGGTGGCATTTTAAGGTGATTTAGCGATCTTTGAGCGGAGACGCTTTTATTATGTGTGTGATTGGTTAGTTGGGTTAACAATTGGGGAAAACTATGTTTTTCTGTCTAAGACCAAATGCTCAGGTTTACAATTCCGTTTATGTAGGTTATCAAGCAGCAGGGCAGCAAGGTTAGCGTCGAGTACTTTAACGATATGGGGCCGAGGCATCCTGCTATTATTGCTGAGGGCAATTTTGTCGTTGGGGTTCTCCGGCGGCACAATGGTCGGCTCTCTGAGGCCAACATACAGAACATTAGAGAGAGCTCCTCTTTTGAGTAAGTTCCGGTGGTTGATTTGGTTGCTCCTGGAGTACATTTTATTGTTTTATGGGACGCCTGTATGACTAACATCAGTGGTTAGGAACCTTCTCCACCATGCCATCATAGTCTTATGACCCTTATGCCTACCTCCGTCAGCGGGGCCTGGTCAGGACTGAGGATGCCCTGGGAGCCATAGTGCAGGTTTGAATAACATGGCCTATGAGGGATCATTTTTTGTTCTTATTTATTTCGTGCTACCATTATACCTTGTTTAGTAATCTAACTCAATGTCTTTGTTTTAAGGTAATCGTTCTCGTTCCATGAACACTTTTGAAGATTAATTGCTGTCATGGTAATTGATGATTCTGTTGGGCAGGTGGCGCCACCGAGCTGAAATTGTCATGGTCGTTACCCCATCTGGCAACTATGGACTCATCTGACGACCCCGGGAACATCGTCAATGCATGTGATCAGGGTTGCAGTGTAACCTCAATATAGGGTTATCAACCTACAGCTTACCCGTCAACCAATCACCAACAATGAAATCAAATCTCATATAATAACGACCAGACCACAGTAAACACAATGTCCATCACATCTTCCATCTCTAGCCTCCATCTAGTAGGAGCTTGCTACATTGATACCATCCTCAAGTATGTCACCCGCCGCCCCTTCTCAACCGATACCAGCCCACTAACCACCATGCCAGAACCCCCCACTATCCCCACGAAGACGAGAAACTCCGCGCAACCTCCACAACTACCCGCCGTGGCGGTAATTGCGGCAACTCCCTCGAAGTTGCCCAATCATTCCTCCCTTACACCCACCAAGGCGACACCCTGCGCCTTTCTTTCTACACAGTGCTGCCGGATGCGGGGTCGGCGGATGTCCGGTTTGTGCTGAGGTCACTGGAGAATGAGATAAATCCTGTGGATATTGAGGGGTCATTTTTTAGGGAGGGGAGGAGTGATGCGATGAGGGCGTATGTTATTAGTGCGGGGGGGTCCCGAACGGTTGTTACGGTTAATGAGTTGGAGGATATGCGGGTGGGGGAGATTTTGGATAGGGTGGGGAAGGTTGCGGAGGAGAGCACCTGGTGGCACTTTGAGGTTAGTTGTCTGATGACTTTGTGAGAAGACAAGAGATGTAAGATTATGGATGTGCAGAGCTAATGATTATGGCAGGGACGACTTCCGGAAGTTACGATTGAGGCGGTAAGGGACGTGAAGCGACGTGGGGGGATCGTCAGTGTTGAGGTTGAGCGGCCGGGGCGGCCGGGGTTGAGGGAGGTGGCCAGTGAGGCGGACGTGGTGTTTATTTCTAAGAGTTGGGCGGAGCATGAGGGGTATCGGGATGCCCGGAGTTGTCTGAAGGGTGAAGTCAAGATTGGGTGAGTAGTCGAGGTGATGAGAACGGGTGTGGTTTCGACTTTTTGAACAGAACAGCTGGGACTGACGGGCTTTGTGTAGACAGATTGGGTATTGTACGTGGGGAGCAGAGGGGGCTACGGGGTATCACAGAGTCGGAGATGATGCCGACCGGATAGCGCATGGCCCAGCACAGCGCATCGACCCCGTAGAGTAAGTCACATATATTTTCTTCTTATAACCTTCCAACTAACACCACGACCCCCTAGCACCATCGGCGCCGGCGACACATTCATTGGCATCATGCTATGCCAGTTGGCAATTTCAGACTACGTTCGTAAGTGGCATCGGGAAGCCTTGGGTGCGGATGCGTTTGCGGAGATGTTGGCGGTTGGGGTGGATGGGGCGACGGGGAAAGTGTTGAGGGAGGGGTTCGGGGGGATGGAGAGGGTTTGGGAGGAGTTGGAGCGGAGGGGGCCGGTGTTGAGGTATGTGTCGGAGAGTGACCGGAATCTCTAGGGTTGTATAGTGAGTGTCGGTACAATATTCGACCATCTATTTTGCGAGAATTTTGTTGGACTTCTATAGATAGATTGATGTACGCTTACATCTCCGACTGTGCCATGCGGTTGCATATGGACTCCACATCAATAATATTGCGTCTGGTTTCATCACCACGCCTTTGCCACAACACTGGCCCTATTTTGATAAGTTGTATGGCAGCTAGTCATAGACAGTCAGTGATGATCCTATATCACTTCTTTTACCTCATTTGTCACTAAATGATAAAGAATGTCACATGCCTGATTTCATCTCAACTGCTGATTTAAAGGCAAAACAGAAAGATATACCCCTCTCTTGACATAACTTTTGGATCATCAACTCACTTAGCCCATCTATCATCCATTCAATATTGCCTAGAAATATTCACCATTTTTCTTAGTGTCTTTGCAACAATATCATCAACTGCAGCCAACTCTTGCTTTCCATTTCCAGATCTGGACCCTTTTTGTCTTTTTTTTGTCGGTTCCAGTCAGAGATGATCAGAAAAGAAAATAATTACTAAAAAGACCCCGGTTCCCCGGTGTTTTTGGCTAAGAGAATGTTTATAGACACCCCTTGAAAGTCATGGGCAAACAGGAGGGGTTTATGCAGGTGAGGATAGGATTATAGAGTGTCAGCACTTGACCAGGCGACCATCATGAAGGACAAGCCCTCAGACACAGAAGTAATATATATAGATATAGATAAAAACCTCAAGTCCGTATTGACATATACCCAAATGTCCTGATGACGACAGTCTATCCACATCTAAGCAAGCACATGTTCATGCCGCCCACCAAACAACCTAAACACCTGCCATTATTCGACATGTTTGCTCCGGCCAACACAACCTATATGGCCCAGCCCCAGCGCAACTGCAAGCCCCCAAGTTCCCCGAACCGAAACGCCTTGTGATGCTGATGCTGACGCCGGTCCCTTTGATTCAAGAAAGGGAAAAATTAAAATAAAACATAAAGAAAAAAAAAGGAAAAGGAAAAGACTCACCTGGCCTTGAACATGGATTCTTGTCACTAGCTGCGCCGAGAACCCGCGGTACGGTACAAATCAAGCGGTATGAAAGCATAAAAAAGACAACAAGGGATAGATAAAATAGAGATAAAGTGGCATGAAAGGGGAAAAAGAAAAAGACAGGGACATACCGATGGAGCGAGGGGATCTGGAGGAATGGTGGGATGACGAGATGATGAGGGGGGGTGGGGGGTTGAGAGGTGTCAATATAGCAAGATGTAGTGGGGAAAACAAAGAGAGACAAAAAAAAATGTGGACTGATTATGATTTAAGCTTGGTGAGAAGTGTGATGGGATGAGACGAGTTGGGTGCCTATGGTGCTTTGCAGGCTTTTGGCGTGGGATGGGTTGGTTGAGGGAGATGATGATGATATTGGGGAGGATGCCGATGTGGATATGATGGTGGTGATAGTGGTGATGATGATAATGAATAATCTATGAAGGATATGAGGCCAATGGGCGGCGGGCTGGGTCGAACGCCGGTTCGGTTCATATATAAAAGAATAAAAAACTAGACTGGGTTTGTATAAAGTTATAATAAAGTTATGCACGGTTGTCAGGTTTGACAAGGAGGCCAAGGGTTATTATTGGTTGGAGGCAACATGTTGTCTCACGTGACTGTGTGTTTGAACTTGCAGTTTTGACATCTGGACTGAGATCATGATGACTCTGTGAATATTCTAATCTCATCATAATTTGATGGTTCCCATTTGATGAAACACTACTTCAAACTGTCTAAAAATTCAACATCACCAACCTGCCAAGTCTCCGGCTGCTATTTATTTATCTAGTTGCACCAAAACAACACACCATCGCCTGTCCTATTCTCGGGTCCTTTAACCAACACCATCATGAACTGTAACAGAGTCAATCCACTGCCCGTCCGCCTACAACTTGGGGAAACACTCAACAATGAAATCATGACGATGAACAATGTGGTACTTTGACGCAAATCCCAGGACTCCTTTAGCAGCACCATCACCACCAGCCCGCCACAAACAAGCCAGTTGGTATGCCATCCTTGGTTGTGAATATTTAAATTTCCATTCAAACGAAAGGATCATCAACCAATCACATCAAGGCGTATTTTTTGCCTAAATATTCTACCAAGAGGAAAAAAGAAGAAAAAAAAGACGGTCCCTCAATCCACCGATCCGATGATGGGGGCCCTAGAACTAAAACATCGTTTACCGCCGCCCTCACCGCTAATATTGGCATTACATGATACAAGCTTGGATGTTCGCTTCAGTTCACTTCATCCGTCATCCACCATCCATCGTCCATCTATGTGATCCCTCGGGGGAGACCCTGAAGTTGCACTTTGGGCAAACAAATTGTCCGGCGCCCTAGATATTTTGCATTAACGAAAATAAACAGGGTCTCCAGCGCCTCGAGCCTAGGAGTTATATATACAGATCCCAATACAACAAACAATCCTTTTGTCTTTTATTAGTCAAGCTGACTGCATCAGCACCAACTAAGCCAAGCCTTCTTACCGGAAATATCACAAGTCCAAAATCCCGGCCGTGATCCCAGGCCACTATATACTCAATCTAAAAATGCTGTGTACATTCCCGACAGATTTCCCAAGAGGAGAAACAATAAATAAATAACGATATCTACCATCGCAAACATTCCACATCGTCACATCCAATAATACACTTTTGCTATCCATCGGTGGCGCGGGACGGCAATGCGATGATGAGGGGATTTGCATTTTACCACCAGAAGCCATCTTCGGACCCCTTCTTTCGTTCCAGTCTTACAGAGGCAAAGCGACACATACACATATGTATATATCTACGAAAGTAATATATATCAATAATGTTGGGGATTGATATATATCACCAGACAGCACAAGACAGCCTGCAGTGGTGCAGAAGCAATCATAGCGTTACATAGCTCACATCGTGACATGAACACTGCGCAGAGTTGACCCATCGGTTAATGGGCCCTATTTACGTTGAGTTGTTCTATATATTTTGTCCATATACTCGAGAATGCGTGCTTCTTCCGGTCTGAAGAGGCAATAGGAAAGGAAAAGGGAGAGGTCGGCCCGGAAATACAGAGAAATATTGACGGTCTCTGTCATTTGGTGTTTGTCAATTACAAGGCTCTTGTGTACAGTGACATTTTCTCACAACTTGTGGTATCACTTGAAGTCTCGTCAGAAAGAGAATCAACCTGGGAGCACAGTCATAGCCGTTGTCTGTAACTGGGACGTCTCCGAGTGAGGATACATATACAGACACCCCATCCCTCCACAACCCATCAGCCGGCCCCCATCATCAACAAGCTACAATACGCATCTGAGGGCATAATCAAGATTCCAAAAGAGACCAGCCAGCTCGTACCATGCACATATTTACAATCTGCATGGCGTTCCAGATGAGAGCGTCGAACATGCAAAGATCCTCCTCTTAATCCTCGTCCTACTCCTCGTTTTCGGCCTCATCTTCCGCCTTCTCTTTCCCATGCATCTGTCTGTAAGTCATGGCTTCCGTTATTGCCCGTTTGAGGCGACAGGGTGGAAGAGGTTTCATTGCAGCCAGGCAAAAATGGCCGGATTTGTGAGGTGGGTGAATCAAGCTAAATATGTATGTTTTGTGGATTTTTACACATAAATATATCTGTTATGGTGCCGCAAAAAGAAACACTTCATTCTAGTTGTAGTGGTGGTGGTGGTGGTGATGGTACTTTGGAGATTTTCTGTGTTTGAGACAATCAAAGGGATTTCACTATGGATACGCATTATTATATATCACCACCACCTTTTTCATCATCATCATGGTGACGATTAAAACATCATGTAGCGAGAAAGTCAAGGGGTCAACATGATTATTGGAACATTTGTTCCTTTCCTGATACTGCAATATCATGGAATGGCCAGATTACAGCATTTGGTTAACGATGCTTGTATCTTGATTTTGGTCCTGGACCTGAATACTCATAGCCCTGGATGGGCACTTCGTGAATCCCCAGTCCGGTTTGCTTTTGTTTAATTTCCTTTTTGATTTTATTTTCTTACACACACACATGTCTTTATGGCGCCTGGAAGCGAATGTGTGCATGGATGACACAGGGCGCCGCTATCCAGACATTGCGTGGTAATGGGTTTCGGTTAAGTGCTCAGTTGGGAGACGTACAGAGATGAACAGGTATAAGCGATTTTGGTGACGGTGTGTGTGTGAGACTTTATTACATTTGGTGTATGTACACTTCCAGCAAAATGACGAGAAAAAAGACAGGAAATGTCATCTCGGTGGATTTATCTAGCCCATTAGATCAGAGAAGCTTCGCTGGGCACATGACTGTGATGAATTGTAGATGATGATGTCAACAGTGTTTTTATGCTTTTTTTTTTTTTTTTTTTATAAAAAAAAATAATCCCAATAATCATTTATCTTTGTCATCTTCCGGTTGAACCAGTGCCATCCCATCCTCCTACCCTCCCAATATCTACCAAAAGCCCAGATCCCACTCTCCCTCCAGCACATCACATCCACACGCACGCAAACCCAAACTCAGTCCCAGAATTTATTATCCTTTTTTCTCTTCTTTTTCTTAGGTATATACCCCCAGGCTCAAGGTTTGTCAAAGAGGTGTGTCTATATCCTGGAGCCTGACTGGCTTGACCCATTGACCATCAACTATGACCGTGACTTCATAGCTCACGTTCACGGCTCATGGCTCACCTGGTTGGACAACGACGGCCGGCCAGGTGACAGGCGACAGGGAAAAAGAAGAGAGGGATGCTAGGTGTCTGGAGGTGTCCAAGCAAGCAAGTGTTGGTGGAGTCCGCCACAATGGTTTGGAATGCATATCATCACGTATATATATAAATATAATGCAGGAAGGGAAGGGGAAAGGAAAGATGAGGAGACTGAGACTGATCTTTGGCGGATAGTCTGCAAAAATCCACGGCGTGATGCTGTGCTTAGTTTTGGTTGTACAGGAAATGGTAATGTGTGATACAGATGAATAGATGATGTAAAGACAGTCATAATCATGATTGGGTTTTCTTTCGGGAAATTCACATGCCTATGTGCACCGTCACTCCGCACTTGATTCCCCCAACTGCCCAAAGTTTCCCTCTGCTATGGTCCAGGATTGTCCTGTGGTATCCACCAGCCATGACTGTGTCCAGACCGGACCATTGATATCATATTATAGATCAATGTGATTATAGATTCCGATTTAGGACAACATGGTAATTAGGCGGGTGGGCGGTCGGTGACAACTCCTTGACTCAAGAGATCCATAAATATGGGCATGTATATGTCGATGAAGGCAGCAAAGACCTGTCCTTTTTTTTTGTGAGGGGGGCCGCTGCAATTGGGTTACAGGGATGGCGATACGAGCACAGGTGTCGTGATAATTTTCTGGAGACGAAGGACTTTTTTTTTTAGTCTGGTCGGCTGGTTACGTTATGTGGGTTCAGCGAGTTGAGTCATTGAATGGATTGAATTGATAGGCATTTAGAGGAAGGCCCGAGGCAAAGGGCATCTTTCTTGTCTCAATATTGCAAGGGAGAGTAGTGAGATTGTTGGTGGACACAAAGGACGATATGATGATAGTGATTTTAGGGTAATCGCCGAGTTATCTCTAGTTGTTAGATAACTTAAGATTTGTGATGACTTTATATATGTGTGACTTAATCACCACCACATCCTCATTCTAGGGACTTTTAGATGCTGATGGAAAAAATCTCATACTATTCTTCTCAGTCAACATGTCTGGAACTTTGCCCGACGACAGGCCGCCAGAACCCTACTGCAAAAGAGTGATAAATGATCTATTTTATTGATATCAAATATGCAAATGTCCCCTTACCCACCCACCGCCAACTAGCCAATCATGAACAGAAAAAAAAAAACGATCAAGACCCCGGTTTCTACACCCCACGTCAATTCCTAGTCCCAGCAACCCACGCGAAAGGAGGTGGAGAACTACTATTAATACACATCATTATATCCTGCTCCCTGGTCCAGTCCATAAATAAAGTGGATTATGGTGTTTTATTTTATTTATTTCGTTTTTCTTTTTTCCCCAGTTGAAATCTTGTCAAAGCCAAATTCCCTTCTGGGGATATGAGTAAACGAGTGGCTGCTGGCCGCCCGCCCACTGGTTGTGGGACGAGATATTGCGGCAGGGGTGTCGTCGGCCAGCTGTTCTTCTGACTCCTGCTGAATACCCAAAGTGCTGAAGTTCTGCCTCGGGGACTGCATGCGTGGATCAATAGTCAGTCGGAATGGGAGAAGCACAGAAATGAATATGCTGAACACCAGTCTCCATCCACCGACAAAGTCCTGATGATATACTTCGGTATATTCCGTATCCTCTCCCCTCTGCTATTACCACCGACCGCCGAATGCCCCGTGCCCTGCACCCTCCTGACACGACACCACTGCCCAGACCTTGTGCTCTTTCATTCCCTTTTTCCCTTAGCTCCCACCAGAAGCATCATTGCTGTAATTCTTCGCCAGAGGGATCCTGAATATTTTATATATTTCTTTTTTTTTTTTTCCTTTTCGTCAAGTCGTTCTCTTTGTTAGGATCCATATAAATATGTACAAAAAAAGAAAAGTTTTTTTTATGAATCCACCTTTGAAAACCAAAGAAACCGGCCAGTTCCCAAATAAAAGAAAAACAAATCACAGCAAAAACACACGAGGCCGTCACCACCACGTCATCGTCTCAAGAACAAAATATATGTGTATATGTCTCTCCCCTATATCTTCACAAAACGCTTTGTTTCTGAGAGCGTGGACTAAGCCGTGTGGCATATTCATGCAGACAGCATGGTGTTTGAGGATCAGAGGACCCCTTTCGAGGGAGGCGGAGGGACATTTGGGTGGTAAATGGTTATTTAGCTGCTGTTGCTGTCGTTGTTGTTGTGCAGTATTGAAATTGTGATTGTGGGACGTGACAATGCTGATAATCATGGTTGATCTGTAGGGTGTTACGTCAGAAGGAAAACGAGTATTGTATGGTGAGGTAAGGCCTTGTTTTTACGGTGTGGTGTTTCGGGTGGAGCGGCAGTGAGCAATTTTTCATAATGGTGATGATAAATGCCTGAGTATTTATCCGGTTTGTTTCATGATATTCGCTGGGCATCTTTGGACTCTATAATCACACACATCACCAGCCCATCAATCAACTTGCCTAAGAGAAAAAGAAGTTCTCGCCTTCTCCTCACAAGCACCCTCGTGATCCGCTTCTCTTTGCTTTACTTCTCCCTCTTGTCCAACCCCTCCTTCCTCCCTTGCTTGTCCTATACATTGTACATATTTATTTACTTGATACATATTTGATGTGTGATTTAATATCTGCAACCCGCAAGTGTCTGCGCCAAACCTGCAGATAATGCGTCACCATCCGTCTGCATTCCATCTACTACAGATCACTGCGCCCACAAAGTCCCAGTGTTCCCTGGCCGTCTGTCTGAACTAAAAAGAGAAGGCGGATGGTTGTGGTTGAGACACATACATATATTTACTTTTATACACACATACAACATGCACACCCAAGGGACTTTACCTGTGTGGCGTGGTACAGATACTGGGCATCACTGTGTGGATCTCCGCGTATGTGGATATCTCCGGGTTGAGTGAAATATGGCTTTCGAATATAGAGGTATTCTGTGAATTTTTTTTTCTGCTATGTTTTTGCTACCGCAGGTTGATCGTTTTGGAAATGTAACCATGAAGAGTCACCGACCGCTGGATCCAGGCCAGCTCCACCACATCCTAAGGCGATTCTCGTGCATTCCTATATATTGACATTGCACCCACCTATGTATCAATAATTACCTCGCCTCAACTCAACATCCTGTCAACAGTCTGTCAACTCGTCTCTTTTTTTCTGCTCTCTCTCTCCACCAATACCATACCACAGTTCCTAAAATCATTGTCATCCTTCTTTTGCTCTCTGTTCTTCTCCCCTTCTCCCCTCTCCCCTTCTCCCCAACCAACCAACCCCTCCTCGAACACATCCATTCCACCACTGAAAAAAGTCCCCGCTATGTAACCCACCAGACACCGCAATTCCATAATTCCACCTTGCCTCAATGGACAATTGACCCGAAACCACCACCAACACCACCGCCGTCATCTCCTTGCCCCATATCTCCAGGTGACGAACCATCATCTATAAATACGTATAAAACCGCCATAATGTAGCCTTTCCCTTAGTAGATGTATAAATACCCAATTTAGACATTTTATATAAATATTTATATTTCTCTCTCGGAGAAAGGAGCATACGAAGGAGGGCTAGGCGGGATGGGCTTGCTGTATGGGGCGTAGTGTTTGTCATCTATGCAGCTCTGCACGCAACGTTGGGAAGCAAAATGACGGACTGCTGGTCGTTTCATGCCTATGGTGGTGGTGGATATGGTGGTGAGCGCGAGAGGGGCCGAGTTGAACATGACTTGGTCTAGATTACGAGGGGGGGCATGTCATTGGCAGTGGGGCATTCTTTGCGCTTTGTTGGGTTATGTAACCCTATATTTGACAATCATGGGTGAAGTTTATTGTTTAACATTGTTTAACGTCGGATTGATTATTTAGTCTGATTAGATATTTCATTTGACATTGACAAATACAATGTAACTTCTGCCTTGTGAATTCCACAAATACCGATTGACCCCTTGGATCACTTGGATTCCCAATCATAGACGCTACAAGCTGTTTCACTTCGTCCCCCCTCCTTCCTAATAATTGCCTCCCTTCATCTCCGCGTTACCATCGCCAAACCGACCGACCGCCTCAAAATCACCACTATATACCAAGCTAGTCAAGCCAAACCAAACCAACCCCCAGTTCCCAGTTTTCCTTTTTCTTCTCCCCTTGTCCACAGCCATCCACTGGCCGACACGCATCCATCCATTGCCACCCTGCTCTCAGTCGCCTCAAGTTCCACCAACAAATAGCACAACCCGGGTCGTTTACGATCTTGACTATTCATGCAAATAAATACGTAAATACATGACAACGGTCAGACACTGATCGTACCGCAGGGGCTGGCTTGAGTAGCGACAATAACAGCGACGACGGCGATGACCACGGCTACAATGCAATGTTTGACCCCTGCAGACAAAGGTTAGTAGATGGATGGATTAACGGTTGATGTGACAATCGAAAGGAAAATATTTGTCTTGTATGTATGTGGCATGGCGAGCAAAGGAGAAGACGATTTGAGTCAATATTGCACATCACCATCAATGTATTTATCAATGTATATCCGTCCACATCATGACACAACAGATGCTCATATGCTCAGTATGCTTTCTGATTATATGGTCCAACAATCATCTAGTCATCAGCAAGCTATCAGCAAATTCTTTCCTTTTTCTTTGCTTGTATCTTTTTCTCCCCTTCCATCATCTTGAAAACGACCCCCATACATGTCATGACTTCTGGGGCCCCAGTCCCCATTTACTTATCTCAGGCCACCCTTCCGTCGTCATATCCTGCCCCGAGTAAATAGTCTAGCCCAAAGTTCTCGTCTCTTTATTTTCTCTATTCCATAAAAAAAAAAAACCAGACCTGTTGCTTTGTGGGTTCTGTGCCAACGATGACACCGTAGTACATTTATAAAAATACCACATATAGCACCCATTTTATATACAAGGTCCTATATAAATCTCTATAAAATTTCCTTTGACTTTAGGCGTTGCAGATTTCCCTAAAGACGAAAAAGAGGCTTTTAACGCCTTTCCCCAGTGATGCAAATAATCGATAGATCAGTGCTTGTCTTTTTTTTTCTTGAATGTGAGCACCGGAGGTTAAACAGAGTCTTGAGAAAGGAGGTGAAGGGATCCGTGCACCCTGGATTGGTCCTATATTTTTGTATATCAAAATCAATATATTTGTGCAGAGATTTCTTTTTTTTTTTTTCTCTCTGTGCAAGGATGGGATTTCCCGGATGTCGGAAGGTTGCTTGGTTAGAGCAATGCTGCCGGAGCGGTGAAGATCGGGATATGTGTGACTCTGTTTCTTCTCTTTCAGTCAGAAAAAGACGATTTTCTTATTTAACACTCACCATTTAGCCCACCGGCCACAGTCTATGATGTGACAATCATATTCAAAAAAAAAAAAAAAAAAAAAAAAAAAAAAAGCACTTTAGGCGATTATTCATGGACACCGGTGGGCTGTGTTTCCCTGCACTGTTTCGGTCGTCGTGTGTCATGACGATGGCTAGTGATCATTGGTTAGTGTTGGGGTTTTGATGAAATTAACCCATGTTTCTGGTTTTCCCTCTTCTCTTCTCTTCTCTTCTCTCCAGATTCCTGGCACTGGGATCATTGGCTTGGGACGGACGGGATGAATACATAAATATATAGCAAACGAGTTTGAAGTTGGGCCGAGACCTGTGTGTCTATCTATTTCTTTTCCCTATTTAGGTATTTGGAGTTTGAATTTTTGCCTTTCTTTAAAGGCAGAGGTGGGGACTTATTTAGTGAGGCATGAGCTGCTCAGGCATGAGGGGGATCGATACCTGTTAAATATTTAAAAATTGGATATTATTTATTTTTTGTTGTGTTCTTTGCAAGGCGCTAAATGGAGCTGTAACATCAGTGGAGAGCACCAACAAACAATCTGATTTTCCTCTGCATCATCGACGTAACCGATGACTGTTGTTTTGTTTTGTTCAATCCTTGTTATAAATCTATTTTCTCAATAAATATCTTCATCTGTGTATGTAAGCCTCGTACTCATGGCGCCTTTTCCTTCCTCTCTTATGGGGCAAGTCTTGGGAACATCCATTTTCCATGTTCTCACAATGTGCTGAGACTCTGGCTTCATCAAAAATTTCAAACTATCGGAAATATTGGGCTGAATGATTTGTTAAGCGAGACTGGCTGGCGGAAAAGCTGAAGTGTGTGGCTAAGGGTTCTGGCAAGGTTGCTTGGAATGAAGGCATTGCACATCACCGGCCGCCGTCAAGACACATACATATTACAGGCCATTATTGAGCAAAATAGTTGAATATATGGGCAACACTGTCTTTCTTCAAAGCACCTACAGAAAAAGAAAAAAGAAAAAGAAAAGAAAACTCTTACCGAAAAGAGTATAAAGAAACATAGTGACCGACCCCACGACAATACAACTACTGAACAAGCGTTGTCAAACTTCACCGCATTCCGTAAAAACAAAACCCTGACTGGCTTGCCGTGGGGCCTAGAGTTTAGGTGCATTTAGGTATCCCTAGATTGTATTTCTCTAACTGTGTTTGACATCTGGTCCACTCTCACCGGAAGTTCCATAGGAATCGATCGACAAACCCGACTAACAACATAAGAGGTTCTCTTTTTTTTTTTTTCTTTCTTTCCCCTCCTCGCAATCCCTCCCTTTGCAAAGGGTATATTTGACTATTTGACTAAGTGGCGCCGGGATTGATTGGTACCGGAAGTTGCAACTGGAACTGGGACTGGAACTTGGGACTTAGAATTTTGCCTTATTCCGAAGTCATTTGATATAAGTTGGTTCCCAGGTAAATTCATTCATTTTGTTCAAAAATGGTACTAAAAACGACAAGAACAAAAAGAAAAACAAAAGATAATTCCTCGTTGCCTGCAGGGCGAAGCCAGGGATATGTAACAGGCCAAACCACTTGGTCACTGAATCAGGTTTGTTTCTTTTGGTTCCCGACATCATTGCATTGATTTCGGTTTGCATTGATTTCGGTGTTGATTTCATGAGATATAAAATATTCACTTACACTTTTTTTTATACCAAAGGCTAACCAACTATTGATGTGGTGATCAGGGAATGGCACTGACACTGACAAGACCAACCTTATGGAGTCTCATTGTAAAGAGACACAGCGTTTCATAGGCACTGGCTTATTGCATCATGGCGATGGGGGAGCATCTAGAGGGATTTTTATGTAGACATGTATTCATGTAATGCATGCAAAAGGCAAAGACATTTGGATTCAAGATAAAGACATGAAGAGTCACAGGCACAGATATGGACACGACAGTTACAGTTCCTTGGTATATGTTTCCATATCGTCACTAGTGGTCTGGTGATGAGCTATGGAGCAGAGTGATGGTATCGTTTTAGTCTTGCATAAATATATAGGAAGAGACGGCAGAGCGAAAATGTATACTTGCGTTTTCAGAGCGACGGACCGGAGACAGCGAAACGACGATGCGGCCGATTGGGATTCATGGCGAACATATAATGGATAAATTATATATTTATCTCAAGTCCATGCGGCATGCTTTGATCTGATCTCATTTTGCGAACCACACGGATGTCCAATGTTTATCGAGGGGGTGAAAGGGAAAAAAAGAGAAAAAGGATGGAATGGTCCACTGACGACACAGGGACTGGGCGAGGCCGGGGCTTTTTTTTTTTTTTCGTACTTCTGTCTTTCCTTTAGTGGAACTGGGAAGCTATTTATTTGTCCAAATCAATCTTTCCATAATTTGGATTTCAACCTTGTAGGCAAATATTCACTTATTGTTGGAAATCGCGAGGGAGCATTAGATAAGAGTGTCAGCTCTCTGAGAAAAAGCCACCAAGTATAAACGGCAGTTTGCCAATGGGCGGTTAGACGATATGGTTTCGTCAGTTTGGTGGACGATATGATTGATGGGCATCTACGGATGAATGAGTGGTTTTCGTGTTTTCGTGTTTCTGGAAGAGGGAAGAGGTGAGACAGTGTATATAATCAGCGCATGTTGCTGTGATTGTGGGTTACATGGAGATGTTTTGTTCTCTTTTGCTGCTTTCTCTGCAAATCCACCAACCAGCCAGTGCATGATGATGCTTTGGTGCTGTTGCTGAAGAAGGCAACAGTGCAATCAGAGCACATAAATTCCACAGGAACGTACATTATGTAGGGGGAGAGGGGAAGGACAGAAGGGGCGTGCTTGTATCACGGGCAGACATGTTGCCTTTGTCGGACTAAAATCAAACAATGTACAGCTTGACATGAAAAAAGGGAACCGGGTGAGATGGAGGAGGGGTTTAGAGTGAGGATTTTTTTTTTCTCTCTCTCTCGGGTAAGACCAGACCACGACATATAGAAAGATATAGACACACAAGAGGGGAGAAGGTCTTATCCAACATGTATAACACAGCTTGGGAACACAAACACAATAATGTTAGCTGGCGGTAAAGAAGTAACAAAGTATTTTAATCATGTATCATGCTTCAAGCTTCAAATCTAGTTGGTCATCCATGGCTCTTTTCAGAGGATATATAGACCA
Organism: Ambrosiella beaveri; assembly: GCA_030294605.1. NCBI lineage: Eukaryota > Fungi > Ascomycota > Sordariomycetes > Microascales > Ceratocystidaceae > Ambrosiella > Ambrosiella beaveri. The sequence goes on from JARQWA010000114.1 coordinate 18,554, forward strand.
TTTCTGGTGCTTGGTTTGAAGGGGGGGGGGGGCAGATTTCAATGTGTGTATGGGTGTAATGAGACAAAAGACGTTGGCTTTTCAGCGTCATATGTGGTCATCCCCCCCCCCCCCCCCTCTATTTGCTTACAGCGGATGAGCCATGGATAGATATGAGAAGAGAGACGAGGTCTTTTCGGCGACATGGTTATGACACACATGCAACCACACACATGGACAGCATGAAGATCAAAGAGTATTTAGATAAAAAGATAGATAAATAAATTATGTACGTATGAATTAAAAATAAAAATAAAAATAAAAGCTTGGGTCTCTAGATCAAATCCTTCCCCCTCTTGACACACAAGACTGGACTGACAAGGAAGTCAAAACTAAGCACCAAGGATCAACGAATGGATCAATGGAATGGATGGACACTTAGTGGGAGCATGGGAACATGGGAACATGGACATGCATGAGTTTTGCAAACCCCAAATGTGACCCAGAGTAACCTAAGGTTGGCTCAGGACAAGGCAAACCAATATGTGAACATTTAGTGTGGGACCAAAGGCAAACCTTGACAAGCCTCACAGGCTTTTTTTTTTTTTTTTCTTTTTCACATTCACATTCACATTGCTCAGTGCTGACCATGGAAAAGAGAGCAAAAAGAGAGCAAGCTCTTCTCTTAACAGTCCCAAACTAAATCCCTTTTACATAAAGAGCGTTGGGTTTATTTTGTGTGTTGGGTAAATATTTGGTTGGTTTGAATAGCAGACAGACTTGTCATGTGTATGAATAACCATTGATATCATGATCTCTGCTTAAACCTGACGATGGATGAGATGTGACGCAAATAGTGGCTACCTCAGCATTGCCAAGAACAATGCCCAATTCAGAAAAGTCAATCAATTAATTATGTTGATATAAAAAATACTTCAACAACCAGCTGGTGATTTAAACGCCCCCTCCCGGTACAGTCCAACTAACGGTTCTGGAGCTGACCCAAACGGGACCCTCGTCATAGTGGGTGGGGGATTGGGTCCCTGCTTTTCCTTTCTTATCTTGGTGGCTCTGTCATTCTCGGTTGACATCCATGGCGAGAGTTTGCACAGCGCTATCGATAAAGGGTGGAGTATTTATATTGGGGGGAGAGAAGAAGGAGATCCGTGCTGGGTCTTGATTTGGAGGGGAAGATCTGTATATAAATATTTGGATAATTGTCTCTTGGGGCGGACGAGTTTGAGTTTGGGTGGGGATTTTAAAATAGTGGTGATAGTGATGACGCCGTATGACTAAGGGTAAGCGGTAGATGGGAAACATGGCTTTTGTTGGTTTTAGGTTGGAGATTGAAATTGAGTGGAATGTATCCAGACACAACCCACGCACGCCACCTCCCGCTTCTTTCTCAACCTGGAAATCCGAACCCGATAGAGTAAAGAGAAGAGATCCAACTCTTATGTCCCCACCCCATCACATCCCATCACATCCCGTTTCAGACCAAGCCAGCCAACAGGACAAGAAGAAGCCTAAGAAAAAACAATCCAGGAAAACTGACCAATCATTCCAAACCAAGACAATAAAACACAGGGATATAATCGTTGGCTCCAGTCACTAAATAAAAAAAGGGTAAAAAGAAAAGAAAAATGCTACGGTCGGTACGATCATGATTTCCATCTATGATCCCTTTGGCCCCATGGCTTCCAATGGCTTGTGACGTTGCCATTTTGGGGGGAATTACTAGGTGCAGATACTTGTAAAAACCAGCAAAAACCAACTCTAGTGTCGGTTACAGCATACTAGTAATTTTTGAGATATAGTAGGCTACCCTTCCGTAGATGTGCTTTATGCCATGTAATACCCTATAAGTATGGAGTTATAACCCTATATTTCATAAAATTGGTGTATACATAAAAAATCAATATTGAGGCGTTATTTGAAAAGTCTATAGATGATAGTTGACATCTTCAACCAAATAATTCAAGTGAAAAAAAATCAACAAAAACATATCTGATAGAGAATTCAACAAGAAATCCAAATACAGTCACTGCTTTGCAATATCTACATTATTTGAATTTATAAAAAAAGTTAAAGGCAATAGTTTTGGAGTTCAATTTTTTCAAGATTTGAAGCCTTGGCACAAGCAAGAAAAATGATATCATAGACCCAAAATACTATGTTTTCAAATATTTATAATTCAAGATATGGTATAGATAATACAATAAAAACAGTACTACTAAAATCTACAGATCCAGAGCAATTCAATAATGCTTACTGCATTTTGTGAGTGTAGATATTCATCATTTTGTAGGCCTCTACTTCGATTGACATGGGCCCATTTTTTGTGATTTTTACAAGTACCTTTCGTTTTGCCGTGTACATAGTAATTTCCGTTTTGGGTTTATTATCCCATCTGTCGGTTCTTTTATTCAACGTCCGTCTTATTGCCTTGTATATTGCTTTACTTGCATATATGTGTATCTATACTTCACAGAGTTCCCGGGCGTCTGTATATATACTCTCTCTCTGTCTTCCCCAATATCTTGTCCTAATTTGATACCTGGGCCTTTTTACCGAGCTATTGATCGTCGGCTGGCCAATCAAGGGCGACCTTTTGTGCCATTTTGTCGTTGGTTACTTGAATGAGGGAGGAGTGAACAAGTGCCATTAGGACGTCCAATTAGAATTTTTTTTTGTGCGTATGTATCCCCAAGCACGGATCTTGGAATGTGTAGGGAATCCAACCTGAAGATGGGAAGAAAGACAAAAAACAAAAAAATGACCTTTTTAGACAAAGTACCGGTTAGATAAATTCTTCAATATTTATCAATGATAAAATACACATGTTCGTGGGAAGATGCCGGCTGGATTGATCTCATGGTTTGTTCTGCATTGTGATGTTCTTTGGGGTCCGGGCTTCTTTTGCTTTTTTTTTTTTTCAGGTCGTGGGGAGAGGGGTGTGTGGAACCGAAGTCTCCAGATTGTATAGACATATAAATATTGAGAAATGCTGGTTGTAGGGGGGTGCGATTTGATATTGCTGTTTATTGTTCGTTTGACATCTTTCTTTTCTTGGATCTGGCAAACCACGAAATACACATATATGTCTGATGTATTTGTTTTTGTGAAAGTTATTGTGATATAATTCTTGTTTTCTATATCTACTTGCGACGTTGCTCTTTTTTTTGAATATTGAATCTTTCTTTGTTCATCATCTTCAGCAACGACAATCTCCGTCTATCAACATCTATCATCTATATATTTAACACTACTACAAACAACATAATATCTGTACCTGATTTTACATAGACTTGACTCGACTTGACTTGAAGTCTTGCAACTTTCTATCAATCACTATCAACTACTACTTGCTTCATCTACACACACACACACACACACACAATGGACTATCAAATGTCCTTCCAACACGGAGTCTACCCCCGCCACTCCCCCGTTCTTCATTCCGGCATCACCAAAGCGTCCCCCCAAAAACAATCACCATCCTCCCACATCTCCAAACGCTGGTCCATGTATGACACCTCTGTCCTCTACGCCTCTCTCGAAGCTGCCCAACAAAAACAACAACAACAACAACAACAACCACGCGCCCGGCCAACATCAATGTACCTACCAGGTACCATCTCTCCAGGAGGATACCCCGTCTATTCGATGCCAGAGCAGATGATGTTTTCGCCGTCGCTGCCCGTTCAGCAGGCCATGGGCTACTCGCCCACTTCATACAACTACATGCTTTATCCGCAACAACATCAACAGCAACAGCAACAACAACAACAACAACAACAACAACAACAACAACAACAACAACACATCATCTACCAGTCTGCCGCTCCCGCCACCGTTCCCATGCAGCAACCCACTCACTACTACATACCCTACGAAACCACCTTCTCCACCTACGACATCGCCGCCCCCATCACTGTCTCCATCCCCATCTCCGCCCCCGCCCTAACAACAACTTCCTCATCCACCTCCCCCGTCCTCCCCACCCCTATGACCCCCTCGCATACCACATCTGCGTCTGCCCCGCTTGTCGACGATGAATACGAAGGGGAGATCCTGCAGGGCATGGGCCTTTACGACAAGGACAGCGAGGAGGATGGAGCGGGGGCGGACTTGGCGGAGGCGAGGGACTCGATGAGTTGGTTAAAGAGGGATTGTAAGAGGATGTTGCTGTTGGCGGAGTTTGAGCCGGTAGTGGTGGAAGAGGAAGAAGAAGAGGAGGTGGAGGGAGAAGAAGAAGTCGTTCAGCCGCAGCATCAGCAAAATGTGGTGATGGGGGCTCCGTTTCAGGAGTCGATGGTTTTATGTACTTGGGGCTGAGATATATCAGCAGCCGATGCAGATGCAGCAGCCGCAGTGGGTGTAGACCTCACCAAGTGTTTCTTTTTTCTGTCATTTCCTTTCGTTGTACTTTTATGACGGGGACATTTACGTTTGGTAGATGACTTCTCCACATTTTGTTTTTCTTTTTGATTATATTTCGTCTTCCGGCGAGATATCTACAACATAACAACTTTTCCTGGGACTCGGAGTTTTTTTTTCCGGCATTTTCTATTTGGCGTGGTTTAGAACATTACCGCAGATTGAGGCGTTCTCTCCTTTTTTTTCTACTTATACATGCGGGACTTTACAACATTGGCATCATTCATCAGTCGGCGCAGTCATTTGGGTTGGATATTCAGATTACTTCTCTTTACCATTAGTAATGGTCTTTTTGGGAGAATTGGGAAATTATCAGGTGTTTTTGGTTTTTATATTATTGCTATACCTAGACAGTTTCAACGCTGATTGTTGATTTTTGCTGCTGTTGCATTTTCTTCTTGCTTTTTATCTCTTGCCATGTGTCCCATGTTCTGTGACTTCGGAGATACTTTTGCATATGGTGGGAATATTTAGTCCGGACTTAGCACACGATAGATAGACTGATATCAATATCAGGCACCTCGCCTTCTACAATTACCGCCACATCCGCACATGAATACAAATTATCACCATCCAAATGCTACCATCACACCTGACGTCAGGCAATTCCGCCCTTCACCCTTCACCCAGAACCTTCCTATAACACATCCCAACATTTTGTCCACAGAACCCGTCGAATTCGCCACCCAATATGCCACAATAAAGCAATCCATCATTTTCCCCTTCCCCCCCCCCCTCACTCTATCTCCAAAATCGGCCCCTCCGCCATCCGCATATGCTCATATCCTGCCGACTAACATGTATGTATACATCACACAAAGCACACCAAGAACGCCCTGACCATTCCCCACTCAACTAGCCCGTCACCTCTTAGTCCCCATTTCGAAAGCCATTCGTTATCGACCCAATCCGGCGGCTCGGGGCAAAACTGGATCACCGGCATACCAACTAAATCGATAGATCCAGGCACTATGATTGATTTTCGACAACTGCCTGGTCTAGGATTGGTTCGTCTTTTTAGTGATGTGTGTTGATGAGTGATAGGAGATTGGATTGTATTGATTCCGTCATCATTGACATATAGGTGAAATTTGCCGTCAAAAGTGGAGCTTATCGATAACGAGACGAACCCCTGTTGGCTGTAAATTCATTCTCCACCAACGACGAACGTTGAGATCGACAACAACGACGACACTTCTCATTGCATTCATTCAGCACCCGGACTGTCTACTTCGCCCCCCCTCCCCCCCAAAATGGTCCAATACGTCTCAACCCCCTGGCGCGACTCCCGCGAACTCTCCCGCATCAAAAAATCCTTCTACCCCAACGGCGGCCCTGGCCCCATTCCTCATCACAACCAGCAACGGGCCACGCGGGCCACCAGGCCCACTGACGAGCAAATTGAGGCCATGCGGGATGCCGTCGACCGGGTGGCGATGTGGATGGGGAGGGGAAACTGTCCGCATATGGTTGAGTCGACGGCGCTGTTGACGGCGGCGAAGGTGGATGATTGGGGGGTGGACGGGAGTGGGTATGCGACGAGAACGGCGTATTCGACTGCGTTTAGCCGGTGAGTTATACTTTAGGTTAGATACATTATGTATCTTGGGATATATACATACACATATGTATAGACAGAAAATGAAGGGAATTAGACATTAATGAGTGAGATAGATTTGTCACGGGGTTGCTGGATGGACAGCAGGATAAGATGCACAAGGTGAGCATGTTTACGTTGGCCAAGAATATCGGGTTGCCGGCGATGTTTGTCGAGTTGAGGCACCAGGCGACGCACGAGGCGTTGCCATCGCTGGCCCGGTTGCGGAAGGCAGCACGGGAGGCATTGGTGTGGATATGGGAATACTACTGGGTCCACGTCGAGGATGCCAATAGGGACTCTGAAGATGGCGATCAGGATATGACCAGGGAAGAGGAAAAAGAGGAACAAGAAACGGAAGTGATGCTTCCAGAGGGTGTCATGGAGGAGGTGGCGGCGTTTCTTGGGAGTGGTGATGCGGCGGATGCAGAGGTGAGAAGAAGGGTTGCTGGGGAGTGGCTGGGGCGATGGGGTAGGAGGGTGACGGTAAAGGCTATTGGGAAAGTGGAGGAGACGGGGGATCGGAGGGTAGTGTTGAGGGCGATGCAAGTGGCGAGGGAGGTGGAAGGTTTACGGGAGGGGATGGAGGGGGAAGAAGATGAAGCGGAAGGGAAGGGAAGGGCTAAGGTTAAGGTGGAGGATACGGAGATGGGAGAGGGAGTGGATAAGGGTGAGGGAGAGGAGGAAGAAGGTGATGGGTGGAGAGTATGGGAGGGGAAGTGGAAGCCGAGGCCAATTGGTGTGTTTTGAGAGCTAATCAATAATTTTGTTTGAGTTTTCCATACATTTAGACCGTCCATAGATCCAGGAATCACAACACTGGAGGCGTCTGTACATGCATAGCCAAGACCAAGCCCACCCCAATTCTATTAATAACCCAATCACCCACGTCTCCCCCATCTCATCTGTAATGTCGCGACCCAAATCCTCGTTCCATCTCATCTTACATCCCACTTAAACCATGAACCACTTGACAATCCATTCCAAGCCTGAACAAACCCGCGCCTCTTCTCTCATTTCTCGTGAGAAACACCGCCAAGTAAGAAGTTGTTGTAGAACACATGAAAAATGCCTAAATTGCAACTCCAATAGAAACCCTGCACGTGCATTGGAAGGAGAATGTCTAGTGATTCTAGAAAGGTGTCGATGCGTTTTGTGACGAGAACGGTGTGAGAGGGATGTTTCAAGCTTTGGAGGGAAAGGAAAAAGAAGAAGAGGGATATTTTGGTATTTGTCTGTTGTAATGTAGTTTTTTAATATTGATTCTTTCTTGCTATATACATATTGTCTAAATTGGGGCAGATAGATATCTGGAATATCTTGATCCCGTCGCTCTATACATTTATGAGAGAACAGAAAAGTAAGTGTGAATCCCAACCAGGGGCTCTAATTACATGCTTGAACCTCCTGGTCTGGCCCCCTCGTCTCCATCATCTTCCATCACTATCATCACTCAGCACAGCTCTGTAGCTCTCGTCTAGATCCTCCGGTTCTTTACAACAAAAAAAAAACCTCTCACCAACTCCCTTTATACAATTCCTATTGCGCTGTCCGTCCCCTTCTCTCCCCTCAAAGAATCCTCCACCATCTTCATAAAACTCCTTTGATTCCAACGCCGGATCCCAAGGAAACCACCACCTTCCAATTATATATATACATTCATCAACAAGCGACGACATATATAAATATTTACTTGGGGGTTGCGATTAACAAGGAGGTTATTATCGTCGGGGTTTACAGAGGTTGTCTAATCTTGTCATTTTTATTTCACGTGCGTCAGCCAACCGCGACTTGGAGCTTGCTGCTGCTGTGTTGACGAGCATTGAGTTAATTGACACGACAACAACGGTGAAATTGACTTTTTTTTTTGTGTTTATTGCAGATTACTTCTTTTTTTCTTTCTTGATATTTGTTTTCTTACAGTTTTGTTTTGTTTCTTTTCTTTTTTATTGTGTCGTCCAAACTTGAGCTTGTTTGGGAAGCTACCCTTTGAGCTCGGATTACTACTTACACAGCCAAAGTGGAACATCACCAAGTACAATCACGACCACAATCATAAACCACACCGAACCTAGCACCCACGGTATAATCAGCCGACCCTCATAATCCCGCCTAATAATAAAACATACTTAAAACCCACCACACACAAAATGGCCCAACCGCAAAACAAAACCTTCGCCACCGATCCGGCCCTCTGGATCTTCACTTCCCTGACCGCCGGCTCCTCCCACATCGTCACCGCCACCTCCCGCCTCGAAACTATTCTGCGCGCCAACCGCATCCCGTTCAAGGCTGTCGACATTGCCACGCATGAAAAGGCCCGGATGCTGTGGGGGCGCCGCGCGGGCAAGGATGCGAATGAGCGGCCGCGGAAGTTGCCGGGGTTGGTGCAGATGGGTGTAGTGCTTGGGGTAAGTTTTTGAAGAAAGAAAGAAAGAAAGGACAAGATCTCGGGGTTGTACTAGCGGAGACGACCGATACGAGACAAGACAAAAAAACAGAAGAAAGAAAAGAACATGAAGCTAACAGTTGCTCCAAACCCCAGGACCTCGTAGAAGTCGAAGAATGGAACGAATACGGCGAGCTCAAAGAAAAAGTCAAAATCTACTTTGACGACTTCACCATCCCCACTGCCACCGAAGCCGCCTCCCTTCCCGCCATGAAATCCATGTCCCGCCCCGTCCCCGCCAAGACGCCCGCCGCCGCTACCTCCGCCCCCGAGAAGCAAGTCGCCTCGGCCATCCAGGCGGCCGCGTCCATTGCCGCGAAGCACGCGGCGATGAAGGAGAAGGAGGCCAAGAAGAAGACGGAGGAGGAGAAAAATAGGAAAGAAGAGGTGAAGCCGGGGAGGAGTTTGGCGGATGAGGCGGCGGAGAGGGCGAAGGCGATTCGGTTGAAGGGATTGAGGGAGAAGGTGGAGGCGGATAAGAAAAGGCAGGAGGAGAAGGAAAAGGCGGAGAAGGAGAAGAAGGAGGCGGACGAGAAGACGGAGGAGACCAAGGAGGATCCAGCGTCAAAGCCGGATGACAAGCCTGAAGCGGACAAGGCGGAAGAAAAGTTTGAAGAAAAGAAGCAAGAATCCCCCACCTCGCCCAAAGAGGAAACTGCCTACCCAAACAAAAAGGTCCAAGACCAGCAGCCACCGAAACATTCCCCCGCCGCCACTGCAGCTACCAGCACCACCGCCAAGAAGCCCTCCAAACCGGCCACCCTCGACACCAAATCCACCTCGCCAACCCTCCGCTCCCCCATCATCGTCCTCCCTCCGCCAGCCCTCCACAACCACAGCAAAGCCACTTCCCCCTCCACCGACTACACCACCGAGCAACCCGTCCCTCCCATGGACCCCACCGCCTACGATCGCCTCCGCGCCGCCCTCCAAGAACCCTCCTTGTTCCCCCCTCTTGACCACGACACGCGGTCTATCGCCGAAACCATGGACCTCAGCAGCGGCGACGAGGAGGCTCCCCGGAGCATCTCGGAGGGGCTGGCACGCTTGAGCAGGAGCGGGAGCGCGATGAGTTTGAGGGATAATGTCAACAGGGAGAGGGAGAGGGAGAGGGAGAGGGAGAGAGAGTGGATGAAGTTGGCGGGGAAGGTGAAGGAGTTGGGGGGGGATGGCGGCGGTGAAGGTGAATAAAGTGGGGGTGCTGGAGAAGGAGAAGGCGGCCGAGGTGTAAAGGAAGGAAGAGAGAGAGAGAGAGGAGTCATCTATTTTTTTTTTTCAACTTGTAACAGATTATTTATTTCCTTTCTCATAGCATTTGCATCGCATCTATACATTAATTTACTTTGTCTTGAATAAACATCTTCTACCTGACTCAATACAAATCATCATCCTCATCATCGCCCCCGTCCTTAAACACCGCCACTGCCTTTCCCTTTCCTTTCTTATCTTTTTTGCCCGCCCCCATCGCCCCTGTGCTTGTACTACTGCTATACCCGTCTCCTCCCCCCTGGAGCACCGGGACCGCCAGCCCCCCCTTCATCTGCTGCTGCTCCACCTCCTCCCACTCCTGTCTTTTCTTGTCCTCTTTCTCCTTCGCCCCGTTCATCCCCCCCTCAAACTGCGCCCTCACCCGCTCATAATGTGCCAGCTCCCCCGCACTAACACTCGGCACCAATTCTCTATGCGCCTCTAAAAAGTCCTCCTCCGCCACCACTACCGTCGTATCCCGCTCCGTAGCATAGTGATCAAAGAACGCCGCGGTGCTGATGCTCTTCCCGCTCTCCGCGCTCAGTGCCTTAATCTTCCGATCAACGGCCGTCGCTACCCGCGTCACAGCCTTGAGCATAGCGTCCGAACACAAAGCGTAAAAGTCGGCACCCGTATGCGTAAACGGCAACTTCTCCGCCACCGCCCTCAACGATACCTCCGGCGCCAACGTAAACTTCCTCGTCAACGCCTCAAGAATCTTGATCTGCTTCTCGTGGGTATCTGACACGCCGAGATATAGCAGCTTGTCGAATCTCCCCGGACGCAGCAGCGCCGCGTCAAGAAGATCGGGACGGTTCGTGGCGCCAACGACAAAGACGCCCGACGTATCCTCGTCGCCACCGGACATTCCGTCAAGCTCGGCGAGCAACTGCGAAACAATGCGGTCCATAACACCGCCAGAGTCGCCCTGATTGCCACGTTTGGGTGCGACCGAGTCAAGCTCGTCAAAGAAGACAACACACGGCCGCGCATCCCGGGCGCGCTGGAAGACACGGCGGACGTTGGCTTCCGATTCACCAATGTACATGTTAAGCAACTCGGGACCCTTGACACTGAAGAAGTTGAGTGAATACTCGGTCGCAATAGCCTTAGCCAGCAGCGTCTTTCCAGTACCGGGTGGTCCATAGAACAGGATGCCGGACCTCTTCTTCATCCCCTTGGCAAACAGCTCCGGCCGCTCCAGCGGCAACTGGATCGTTTCGGTAATCGCTTCCTTGACATTCGCCATACCACCAACATCATCCCACGTGACATTTGGAATCTTAGGCGTCCCAATGGCATCCGCAAAGTTCTTCCGGACAGCGTCAACTGCCAGGTCAAAGTCTTCCTTCAGTAGACACTGAGCAAACGGCCCTCCGGCAACTTGGACATCCCTCACCGTAACCGGCAGCGTCTGCCCCTCAGCCTGTGTCGCCACCACCTTCTCGAGTCGGGCCGTCCGGGAAACTGCTGCCCTGTCGACAACATCAACTAAATCACCGGCAACTAACGCAGCCGTCTTCAACGCCACCGAACTCAGGTCCACCCCGGGGTCCAACACGACGCCACGCTCCGTAATGATGTTCCGTAAAATCGACTCTCTCTCTGTCTCATCTGGCGCATTAATCTCCAGCTCGTGCGTAAACAATCCTCTAACTTGATCCGATACCTTGTCAATCTCCGTTGTCGTGGCAATCAAGACACGAACCTGCCCGAGGATCTCCCGGAGGGTACCCGCGATACGCTCAGCAGTGAGTGACTCAATATGTTTCAGCAGCAGCGCACAGCTGTCTACACCACAGCTAACCGCCCTCTCCGCTCGTGCCCTCAGGAATCCTTCCGTCTTAACATCGCCACCGGACCCACCAGACTCCGAAAGGACATCGTAGCAGTCAATTGCATACGCGTGAATCCCAATGTCCGCACACGCTGCCTTGGCCACCACCGCCTTCCCGACAGCTCGGTGCGTCGAGGTCAACAAGACGGTCACCGGCGGAATCTTGAGGGCAATGGCCCTCTGCGTCGTTGATGCAGCAATCAACTCTCTTAGCTTCCTCCGCACAGGCGAGACAAATCCAGTTTCCAGCCCCATCAAAACCACGCCGCTCTCCCCCATCCCGGAAACCGGCAACTTCTTAACACCAAGATAGTAAGGCCATGTATTATCCTTGGTTCCGGGGATCCTCGATGTCTTGTACCCCGACATATTCAGCACCGTTCCTGCCGAGTCCATACAAGCAACCGATTCCCAGATTCCCTCTGCCCCGCTCACTCCCTCCGTCTCCTCTCCACGCACCGCCTGTATGTGCTCCACCTTGAACCACGCCACATCACTCGCCATCGACTCCCTTCCCGTTGCTAACGCCATGACATCATTAATCTCCTTTTCTCCACCAGCATTGGCGCCCACGCCTGCGGCATTCTCCTGCAATGCCTTGCCTAGCGCCGCATCCACTGGCACCGCAATGAGATCCCCCGGCCTCAAGAGACGCACTTTCCTGGCAAAATAACTCTTGACCGCACCCATTACCGCTGTCGTGTACGCCGCCTCCGTGGACAACGGCGTACGAATCTGATGGATGCTAATCGCCCGAGCATCCGGCGGCCTCGAGGCACTCGTAAACTTGGGCAGTGTCCCTTTTCCATTATAAGCGCTCTTTTTCAAGGGCGACAACCGCAAATACGGTGCACTGTCCAAGTTCGCCAGTAAGATGGGCGACGCGTACGCTGCGGGACTCGCCGGCTTCTGAACTTGACTCTCAAAGAACGACAGGCGCCTTCCGGGGTCACCCTTATTTGCCGAGATTCTCGTCATGGGTCGTCCTGACGAGAAGTTTTCCGGCAGTGAAAAGACCCGAACAGGTCTCCAATTCGGCTCCACCATGTCCATGCCCGGGAAACTGCCCATCGAGAAAGCCCCCAGTGAATTCATAGTTGGTTCCTCGGCAACCTCGGCGCGCACCCAATCACCCGAAAAGCAACCAATCTTGGACAATGAAGAAACATCTACATAGACCCTGGCCTCATCATCGTCATGCGCCGCCGGCTTCGGATGTAGCAGGGCCTCTGGAATCTGCTGCATGAGCGGCGCTGCTTTGAAAAGGCGTCCGCGTTGCCGATCCGGGCGCGCAGTCATCGTCGTGTAACTGGAAAAGACAGACCCCGGTGTGCTAACGCCATTGGTTCTCCGACCACGCATAGTCATCGGTGTTCCTGCTCCACTAGCGCCGGCCGCCGCCGTTGTGGGGAGCATGGGAGCTTCAAGAGCAATCATTTCGTCGAGGGAGTCATCCGAGATTTCATCTTCACCATCGTCAAATTGGTCGCTGTTACTAAGGGCATCCGTCTCAGCATCGGTGGCTGACTCCATGCCATCAGTCATTGAGACATCACCCTTTTCACGGTCTTCAGCGGCCGAATAGAAGTCGGTAGAAGTGTCTTCGTCGTCTTCGGTTACGTTGTTCAGCGTCCGGTTGGGAAGGGCAACGCGCTTTGGCGTCTGCACGCGGCCGCGGCGGAGGATGATTTTGGTAGAGGGGGACAAGATGCCCTGGGCTACTGGTTCGCAAAGCAGGATTTCTCCGGGACTTGTCGGGACGTGGGTGACAGGGTGCGGAGGCAGCGGGAGCGGGAAGAGGTCGCCGGCGTGTATGACTTTCAGGCCCGAAAGGGCATGGCAGAGGGCAACCTGCAGATTCTCCTGTGGCATCGTCGGCTTCGCCGTCTGCGTCGTCGGGTGATTCTTGAAGAAGGTCCCCTCACCGGCTTCAAGGCGTTTCGTGAGGTCGCTTTCCAGCTTGACAAAGACAGTGTTGAGATGTAAGGCAACGGTGTCGAGGACCAGGATATCGATGCCGGTGCGGATAGTACTGGAGAGTTTAGAGGGGGCGATCTGCTGTAGCGTCTTGGCAAACGGTTGCAGCGCTGATGACGATGGTGAAAACTGGACTGTTTTGGACGGCATATTTGCCGTGCGGCGGACGGGAACAATGGACCACGGGGCGGAAGTTGGAGTGGCAGTCGGGGCCCAGGGGGTCAGGGCAATGTAGTAGATTTGAGGGTCGTCGGAGGGGTCTGGAAAGGGGAAAGAGTTAGCGAGGGAGAGTCTTTCCCAGTTTAGGGATAGACAGGAAAACGAACACGTACCGATTGTCCGCCGTTGGGGGAAGAATTCGGCAAAGAGGTCGGGGCTGATGAGGCCAATATCGCCTTTGGCGTGGTCGGGAAGGACGAGCCGGGCTTGGATGGGGGGTTTACCATCTTTTCTACGGCGGCGGCGATCGCGAGGGGCCATTTTGAGAGGGTTGTTTATATTGTGGTGGACATATACAAAATTCGGGTATATAGATTGAGTCTATAAGTGTGGTTGAGGCCGGATGGTGTAGTTGGAGATGCCGTTCGCGTAAGTGAGGGACGGTATTACTTATATAGTACAACAAATTTTTAAAGAAAGTTTGTTGAAGCAGAGTCGAAGCAGAGGACTGGAGTCATCGGACAGACTCTCAAATAAAAATCCCGCTATTCGAACAAAAAAACACAACTGTCTCTAAAATCCAATTCAGTCCAGATTCTCTCAAATCTTGAGCAACTCTAAATCTTCACGATCCAAACCCGCCGCTGCTCCCCCAGCACCCAGAGCTCCTTCCCCAATCTGGCAACAGAAATCCTTCAAACTCCACACACCTCGGTCTCCCCTTGCGCCAGGTGTCAACCGAGGAAGGATCCCCACCAACTGTCGGGTTAGTTGCTATCTGTGGCATGACAGTAACCCTAAACAACATCCCCACTTTTTTGAAAAATGTAGGCAGGGAGCGAATTGACATGTGATTGGAATGTTGAAAATTGCTAGAGTGCATGATTGACATGAGGAAAGTGAAACAAGTTCAAAGGGAAGCACAGATTTTGGAAGGGTTCTTTTTCTTTTTTCTTCTTATATTATATTCGGATATATCAATCTATCAAAGGTGTCTATTGTTATCAATCATCTGTCCACCGGTCATCGCTTCTCTTTGTTCAATTTCTCTTTCTTTGATAATAAACATCGCCCACAACATCATCAATCTGGGCCTTCTCTCTCCAGCTTCAGCTTCAGCTTCAGCTACGACACATCAATTGCCCAATCAAACCAACATCCATCTCACGACGTCATCGCTCCCGCTTACATACATCATAGCCACCGTCGCCACCTTTCCAAAAAAGCTGTCAGCTTCCAAATACTCATCCGAAAGTCGCCAGAATAATGGCTGTTTCCGCCGAGACGTCGCTAGCGTCTACTGCATCTACGTCTGCGTCTGCGTCTACGCCGCTAAGGCCCTTTTACATTGATTCAGCCACCGACGGCGATTTACTAGAAAATTCTGACACAGACAAAGACGACAATTTAATCTCCTTTGACGAAGCCAAGCAACTCCCAAACAATGCATACACAGACATGATGCATTCGCGCCCACCATTACTTAACGCCGTCCCTGATGCGACACCCACGGGCACGGCAATGGCAACATCAACCACGCCAATCGCCCTAACCACGCTGTCAAAACCCCCACCAACAAACCCGCAGCTCGCCCTCCATGGCGCCCCCACCACTACTCAACAAGACCTCTACACCCGGACCACCCCCCGCATACTCCCCACTTCCACAATCGCCGCCAACCCCCCGCTGTCTACCCGCCTGAAATCGACGGCCCTCCGAATATCCTCGTTTACGCTTTCCCTCGGGTTTCTCACGGCGATTGTCTCCGCAGCGATAATATCGCACATTCCCGCAGCCACCAGTCACGTCTTCTACCGGTTGACCTTTCGCGATAAAAACGCCAAGGTCCGGCCGTTCTACGACGTGGAGAAGGCGAATGCCCAGCGTCGGAAAGACGCTGTCAAGGCTTGGAAAGTGGGTATTAGGACAAAGGGGCCGGATGGTTTTGCGGCCATGGAAGGAGGAGAGGATCTGGTGGTTTGCGATGTGGGGTACTATGCGCGGCGTGTCGGGCTGGATAGCGAAACCATACAAGTGACCACTGATGACGGCTTCATTATTGAACTTTGGCATATTTTTGACCCCAAAGTGCCCAGGGGCACCCGGGGTCGGCCCTCGGTAAAGTACCCGGTGCTTTTAGTCCATGGCCTTCTGCAATCCTCGGGCGCATTCTGTGTCAATGATGACAACTCCCTTGCCTTTGACCTCTGTAAGAGCGGCTATGACGTCTGGCTCGGCAACAATCGCTGCGGCTTCAACCCGAGACACACAACCTATAAACCCTCGGACCCCCGCATGTGGTCCTGGGACATTCGAGAGATGGCTACACTTGACTTGCCCGCTCTGGTTGACAAGGTCCTGGCAGAATCTAGACATGAAACATTGGGGCTGATTGCCCATTCGCAGGGAACGGCACAATCGTTGCTAGCGTTGTCGAGGGACTTTGTCCCCGACCTCAGCCAAAAGATCTCGGTCGTGTGCGCGCTTGCTCCTGCGGCATATGCGGGCCCACTGGTTAAGAAGCCGTGGTTCCGCTTCATGTCTGCGTTCCCGCGCATCTTTTGGCGCATGACATTCGGTATCCATGAATTCATCCCCGTTATGATGCTTGCCCACCGCTACATACCAACGGGCATCTACGGCAACCTCGGCTACATTGTCTTTTCCTTCCTCTTTGGCTGGACCGACAAGCACTGGGACCGCGGACTGCGAGCCCGAATGTTCCAATTCAGCCCCGTGCACGTCTCCTCCAGCCTCATGGCCTGGTGGCTCGGCCGCGGCGGCTTCGCCCACTACGGATCCATAATCCAAAATGCCGCCGAGGACCCCGACGCCGACGTGACCCCCGTCGACGCTGAAGCCAACGCCTGGTACCCACCGGGGACCCCACCGTTTGCCCTGTGGATTTGCGAGCGCGACGGCCTAGTTGATGGGGACATGCTGCTGCGGAGACTTAAGGGAGCCTGCGAGCCGTGGGCGCGGGTAGTGTTTGCGGAGGTGTTGGCGGGGTATGAGCATTTGGATGTGCTGTGGGCGGTGGATGCGAGGGAGAGGGTTAATGTGGGGGTGCGGAGGGTGATTTGGGAGTGTTGTCCGATGAAGAAGGGGTGTGTGGTGCCGAGGGGGTGTGACGAGACAGAGATGGTGGGGGCCGGTGAGAGTAGATTACAGTATAAAGATAGACGAGAATTATGATGATGGTGATAATAATACTTAATAAGAATAATGATAATGATGCTAGAATTACTTTGTTTACGTATCTCATTATGTCCCCGTTCCTGATTAAATCAATAATAAAACAAAGACAAAGACAAGTAAGAACCCCCTTCCTCCCTTCCACTCTTACCAATTCAACTGCAACCGACACATCTTATCATCCCGCGTCCCCGGCAATTTCCCCCTCGTCCCCAACTCCAACTCCGCCTGCCGACACCGCAAGTCAAACTTGACTGACTGCACCATCAACCGGTGGGTCTCCGGGATCACCAGTGTCGTCGGGTGGATTGTCGGGGGCGGTGGGGCCGCGGTGGGGTATATTGAGCCGCTGACGGGCATGGAGACTGTCACAGGAATTTGTGGGGGGAGAGATAGGGGGAGGGTTACGGGCATTTTCTGGGGAATGGTTGGCGGCATGTTGTGGTGTGGGATGGGAACTCCTTGTTGCCCGGGTACCATTGTCGGGAACATGGCAGTATCAGGCTGTTCCGGCGACCAGCCGTCCGCAACCTCCTGGACTCTCCCAAATTCACCCCCCATCCCATTCCCATTTTGTATGCCAATCCCTGCGCGGCTCTCCTCCAGATTCATAATGGTCTCGGCAATCCGGGCACTCAGCTGCGAGTCCCACATGCCCTCTCTCCGCGCGGAACTCTGCAGCAAGTCGATAGCCTGCCGCCGGATCCGCGGCTCCCGGCACTTTGTCGCCACGACATACAGTGGCGGGACAATGCCCAAGTCTGCCGAGAAGGACGGCCTGATGTGACAGGGGACCAGGTGACCAGAGTGTGCGGCCCGCTTGTGCATGCAGAATGTCGGGTTTGAACAGCTCATGGCCGCTCGCCTCTCCTCGTCGCCGACTACCTCGGACGCCAGGTTGACAATCATTTCAAAGACGGGCTCGTACTGGTCAAAGGCAGTTTCATGCTTGACAAACGTCATCAGGAACAGCACCGTCGTCATCGCATGCGTCATCTTGAGCACAGCGATACTCGCCTTTTCCTGCCACGAGACGCCCTGGTTGAAGCGGCCGCGCAGAATCCCCTCGTAGGCCTTGCCCCAGTTGTCCAGGTGCATCTTCCACGTCTGCCCCAGCTGCAGGATGTTGGCTGACAATAAGCCCATCGGTGTCGGACCCGCCGACTTCTGGAGCGTGAAGAAGGTCTCGGTGAAGCGGAAGATGGTCTCGAGCATATTGTCGTAGACCAGGCGTGCCTGCAACGCCGACGTAAAGCGCTCCGGAATCGTAAACTCGGTTGGCGGCCCCGGTGGAGCCCCCGGCTGCAACAACCGCACAACGTACGGCTCCGGGAAGTGAAAAGCCATGTCGTAACTCTTTGCTTGAATCGCCAGCCGCGTAAACATCTGCAACAGCTCCCTCTCAACCATATTCTCCGTCCTTCCCTGAGCCTGCTCGGCCCGCAGCTGGTGCAGGAAGCCCAGGCCGACTTGAATCTGCTGGATTGCCTGCTCGTGATGGCCGACGAACGAATCAAACGATGCCAACAACACCGACAGCATCAGCCGGACACGCGGCGTAATGGGGCCGGAAGGGTCGTATGTCTGTGACGTGATGGCCTCGGAATAGAGGCGGACGGCTGCATTCCAGTGGCTGCTAGCCTCGCTGCCCCCCGGAGTCGACTCACGCGAACTCGGCGACCCCGGTGGCGACCTCGACGACTGCTCCAATGTCTTATACAACGCACCCAACGCCAACACAGCATGCTTAGTCGTCGCCGACACCTCGCACTCCCTCAGCACCGTGCGCGTCCAAAACACACTGTCAAAGTACCCCGACAACTCCCCCGACGTCCGCGCCTGGAAGATGACATAATATTGTTCCTCCCCAGGGTTAAACCTGAGGATCCTCGGCACCGACTGGAACATGAGCGGCGGGGGAATCGACACGAGGATCTCGGGCGCCATACGCGCCTTGGCCTTTTGCGACCGCCGGTTGCGCGGGGGGAGTTCCCGCAGCTGCCGGATGACGGAGAATGGGAGACCACCCGAGGATACCGGGATGGCATGTGTATGTGGGGATACCGAGGCCATGGGCGTGGCCGGTCGGCGGGCGAGCGTGGTGGGCGGGGACGCGGACGGTAATGTGGAGGTGCTCGCTAGATTGGGTCCGGTGCCGGTGGTGCCGATGGGAGTGGGCGCGGGAGTGAGAGAGGGGGCCATGGAGACCGGACGGGGGGCTAGTGGGACGACCTCGTGCGGGCGGGCAGACCGTAGGGGCGGCGGGTAGCCCACGCACTGGCGTTTTGAGCGGACACATTGGGTGCACTCGGGCCTTTTCTCGTCACATTTGATGCGTCGTTTTCTGTGGAGGGATCAGCTGATTAACGTTCCTTCCTATTTTTCTTTTGAGCAATGTATGTATGTACGTACGCACATACTACATATGTATATACATACGTATGTAGATAGATGGGTTCTTTCCCAAGGATATTCATCTGAGGGAAGGAGGGAGAGAGAACACTTACTTGCAGTTGCTGCATCCGGTTTTTACTTTGGGTCTGCTAGTGCGGACGCGCCGGGGAGGTTCTTGCTGGATTGGAGCGAATAGTGCTGCGGGTTCCGTGCTGTCATTGGTCTTTTCCGTTGCTGTGGTCGCGGTGTTGTGAGGGGGACCTCCCGAGCTCGTGGGTTCCGATATTGTTGCCTCTGCCGCAATGGCTGTCATTTTTATTTTCGTCCTTGCTTTTTTTTTGGGGGGGGGGGGGTTCTGCCCTTCTTATCGTCTTTTTTTAAAGAAAATAAAAATAAAAATAAAAATCACATACACATACATATACACACACAATAAGACCCCTCCTTCTCTATCCAAACATTCCCTTCCCGGCAAACAATACACCAAAAAGCGTGGTATATATCCCGTGCTCTTCGTATCCCAACCAATCAGAAGCCACAGTCACCTGCAGCGAGCTATCGAGGATGGCGGAGAGGTTCCGTGGTGGAGTTGTGGTCGCTTGTCTGGTGTTGGGAACCAGTTGTTTCGTTATGCCGGAAATTAAGGTGAGGGATTGTTGTTTGGAAGGAGAAGATATAGAATTATAGATGGAGGAAGAGGGATTAGAAGGAGAGACCGTCAGTCTGGCGATGGTTGTGCTTGTGGTTGTAGTGGTGGAGGTTAGGTGCACGTGGTGATGTGTATTTATGTAGGTACCGGCAGTTCCTATATAATCCTGTTGTCTCTGTGTTGTATTATGATTCGTCGATAATCAGGGTGAATGACTTGTCGGGTTTGGATTTGATAGGGCTTTGCCTTTGTCTTAATATCTTTTTTTTTAATATTTATGCAATTTTGAATATATGTTTTATTCCCAATCAATTAATGAATCCCCGAAACCAAGAAATCATCCATGAAGTAGTCTATTTATCAATAAATAAAAATAAGATTACAAAATAATCACTAGTCTCTCCTTCTTTCTTTCCTTGCCTCTCGTGTTCCCCCAACCCAACCCAATCTCCATCCCAACCCCAAGCCAGCAAAAGAGCAACGTTCCCGCCTCCCCTCTCCCCTTCTGTCAGTCGATCGGTTCGGTCGGTCAGCCTGTCGGTGCGTGCGTGCGTGCGTGTGTATGTATGTATGTGCGTGTATGTGTGGGGCTTGTCCTTGCTGGTTAAAGGATCCGACGGATCGCAGGATCCTCAGGAGCCGAAAAGTCACTTTTGCAGTTATTGTACACAAATCAATCAATTCTTTTTTTTTCCTGTTCTTTTTTGGAAATACCCTTGCTTGTCCTCTCCAAATATAAGCTCCCTTTCCATATCCATGGTCATGATCCCAATCTCTCGTCCGCGAAAAGGTTGAAAGTTTGTCTATCTGATCGCCCGACTCGGCCCAGACACTCGAGAATGGACAAAATCTAGTGAACCTGTGAATCACCTCGCTAATCAACAAACGTGACTGCGTAGGTGTGATATCATGCTGACATGTGTATACAAAAATATATCAAAAGCAAAGTACCGTGCTGTAGCGTGGTGATGATGGGCTGTCACTCTTTTTGCTGGCAGCGGTGCTTTGTGTCCTCTTCTCTTCTGGCACTGATTCGACCAATGACTGAGAAGAAGGAGTGGAGACGAGTGAGAGTAACTATTTATATATACATGTCTACATATCAAGCAGTCTCAGAGCAAGACATTATCACAGACAAGACAGCATGAGTTTTTATCTTCATAATATGGCTATCCATGTTTTTTTCTTAATGGCTCTTCACATGCACTCTTCCCCCACAATTCTACTTGGTTCTATCATCTCCCAGTAAATTATCTCCCCCATCTACCTGTCTGTCTGCCTGTCCGCAATAATGCACATCACATGAATTACACACTTTATCTATGCTCCAATCTTTCCTCATCTTCCCACCCTTTGACACTTGTCCTTGTTATGACAATGAAAAATCCTTGTGCTTCTGCCGCGATGTCCTGCATTTGCGAATAGAGCCCCTTGTTCCAGCGTAGACCATGGGATATCCTTTTTAGAAACAACATTGCGAAGCTTTAATACACCTTTTTGAGTGGTTGGTACTGGTGAGCAAAGCATTGGCCAATTGTCCTTGCGAGATGCTGCCACATGCACGCCAACCTTTGCCGGCTACAGTCAAGCTTCATATGGACCATACGAGACAGTGATGTTCGCTCACCGGGTCACAGCTAGCTTCGTTGAGATTGCGATGGCCAACGCAACCCCAAAATAACACTCAAAAGAATGACTCCAAGCCATCCATATGGTCATGTCTATGTGTTTCCCCAATACCCAGTCTAAAGGATATTGACAGACATGAACAACAGTGTGCCTGTTCTACCTATTTAGCGCCACAGATAAATGTTCCTGTTGATCATGTAGTGATGGCACGACCCAACATCAATCAGTAAGCCCAGACAGTCAGGACTGTTGCGGCATCGGTTTACAAAGACATTTCCAGCAAATATACGATGGAGAAGGAGGACCATTTATAGGTTCCAATCCAACCAGAATTTTATATCTCGTTCGCTGACAGAACTGTTACCATGTAGAACATCGGGTAGCATCGAAACCTTGAGGAATGGTCGAATACCATTGTCAGCACTGTCGCTTTGGACTGTGTAACCACATAGAATCTTGGACATGTTGAGGATTCTCGTGTCTTTGACAATATACAAAAAGTCATTTTCACGGTACTTGGGGTTCTGTACTCACCTCCAAAACGCACTCTTCAGCACATCATACTTAACCTGATAGTTGACCAGTTTTCTCAGAACAGTGCATTGTAGTTTTCCATGAATCAGTGCCTATGTATATCATATACCATCCCAATACTCATTTTAAATGCCAAAAGGCCCTATTACATGTCAAAGGCCCAGAGAAAATGAAAATAAACTGATATTGATGACAGCTGAACCTCATCATGACACATCAGTCAAAAAAACAAAAGTGCGTTTGATGTCCAGTTTAGAAATTACTTATAGGCAGCTACCTTTTTTATAGGATATCAAATATAAGGGTTTCTATAAACTGTGACAACCCTTGTCCCTACCGTCGGACCCGACATCGCCGACAAAATCGAAGAAATCGCCCACACCGCCACCCTCCGGCACCCCAAGGAGGCTAAGGGGGATGACCGCGGCCGGACGCTCGCGTTGTTCCTGGGCGTCTTCAGGGTCGACGCGGGCACCGCAGCACGCTGGTGGCGAGGGGGTGCCGGTCGTTGGGGAATGTGCTGGGGCATGAGCAGGGGCAGTTAAGCCAGGGGCAGCAGATTGGCATTGAGCGGTATGGGGATTTTCACAAGAAGATTCTGAGGTGGGAGGTGGCAGTGATTGGGGGGAGAGTTGTCGAGGTGGTGGGGGCGGTGAAGGCGGGAAGTTTCTTACAACGTGAGGGGGTCATCGTGGCGATGTTAACGAGTGGCTACGAACATGCGGATGGGACGGGCAAATGGATGGGTTGCGCCGTGTTCACGGAGCCGATGGCCCGGGCCCTCCATGACTCCTCTAGGTCCTCGGAACCCTTTGTCTATGATGAACCTATTTGGCGCCGGTTGTATATCTTGGTAGTACCCGAGGCTGAAAGGGGCGCCGCACTGCTGTATTTTACCGGGAATGACATCTTTAATCGGAGTATGCGGCCACTTGCCGAGAAGAAGGGGATGCGGTTGAATCAGCATGAGCTGTGGCGAGATGCGGTGAAGGGGGCACAGCAGAAGGAGACGCAGGGCATATTGCTAGAGTCGGGACGAGAAGAGAATCTTTGAGATTTTAGGAGTGACATAGCGAGAGCCGTGAGAAAAGTGGTGTTGACAGATAGACAAAAGACAAACAATTTCTAGGACAAACAATAAAAAAATAGGTATCATTACGTAAGCATCTATATCCGACAAATCTTCCGTCTCCTTTTTCTTCTTTCTCTTGGTTTTCATCGTACGTGAATCTCAAACGTGTCCAAGTCTTCAACCCCGATGTCCTTCATTGTAATGTCCGGACTCAGTATCTCCCCGTCAAACCACAACTCCACCCTCTTCCCCTCGTCTCCCGGATTCCTCTTCACCCACGAGTTCAACAGAATCTGCACCGTAGTCTCCGATGCCTTGCCCACGCTGACCTTGACCACGCGTCCATCTTTCGCCTGCAGCGTCAACCGCAGTTTCTCCTCAGGAACCTCCTCCGTCCCCTCGCTTTCTTCTCCTTCACCTCCGTCCTCATTATGGCTGTCCGCATCCACCCCATCGTCATTTTCCCTCCGCAACCTCCTTTCCCTCTCCGTCAGCAAATCTTCCCGTAGCCACCCCTCCACAATCACCCGCCGTCCATCCTCCGAAAACCCCCCCGAACTCCCCGTGCCCCTCCCCTCCTCATCCCCCACACACCACAGCATCCCCGCCTCATCCTTCCGGATGCCCAGACTCCCCAGCGTCGTCACCCGGTACAAATCGTGGCCCCGCCACGTCAGGACAACCTCGTCCTCAAAGGAAACTGGCGTGCCGCGCACTTCTTGTTGCCGCAGCCAGGCGACGCGGACATCTTCGAACTTCTTGGTCGGTTTCAGGGAGAATCCCGGGAGCGCTGTGGTGTTGGGGATGTGAGATTCAATGGTCACCGTGATGTTTTCCGCCGGTGATGACTCAGCGGCAGTGGCCGCGGCCCGCGCGGCCTCAATATATGCGCGCAGTTCTGGATCTTCGTCGTCATCCAGGGCTGGGGGGCCATCGAGGATTTCAATAGGAGATGAAGGCTGTCTCCGGTGGGCAGTTGGTGGATCTGTGGTGATAGTGGTGGTGAATGGTGGGGGAAGGTCATCGTCAGAGTCGATGATGGTGGCAGGTTCAGGGTCCGTGGGCGGCGGGGACCGGGCAAACTCAGCAATTTTCCCTGCCCCCGGTGCCCGTCCTGACGGCGACATGATGAAACTACTAGCAGCATTCTCTCCTCTACTCCCGCTCTTATTATCCGCCTTGACCGGCGTTTCCGCCCTTGGATGTCTACTCTGTGTTAGCCTTTTATCCCGGTCTTACGCAAGGGACTGTGACAAACCTTTCTACCCTCGGACTCTTCCGCGCATTGCCTTCTTCCTCTTCGTCGTCTCCCGACACACTACGTGCCCGTTTCAACACCTCCTCCTTCTGCGTTTCTTCCTCCCGTTTGCGCGCCTCCTGTGCTCGTTGTTCGGCTTCAAGCTGGAAGGCGGCCGCCGACCGTTTAGAGAACAGAGAAAGCGGTTCGTCCATCAGTGGCGTGGTGCCTGCCGGTTTTGTGCGTTTCTTGAAAGGTAGGGGCATGGCGGGAATGGAGAGGTGGGGGAGGGAGGGGGTATCTGTGTGACTGGTGTGTATGGATATATATAAACTATGTGTTTATATATGGCAAGATGGATGGATCGATGGATGAGACAATGCTGTGAGATGTCAAAGGAAATGAAGCTGCGATGTAAATAGGTATAGAATCCAGATGCATAAAGGAAAAATCAGCAAAATTTGGCAAAAAGGTTTTTTTTTCTTGTTTCTTTCCTTCTTTCTGAAAACAGAAGAAAACGGAAATTGCGAAAAAAGTGTTCGAGTCTAATTCCCCATGTTGACAATCTACTCACTCGTGAACGCTTTAGCGCGCCACCTAACCCTAAGATAATGTTTACAAAGTCACGTGGTGCTTCTTGTTGTCTCTATACTGTGCTGTTCCTTGTTGGAAACTATGTGGCTGTAGAATGTGGAACATGTGGCGTTATGTTGTGATCAGGTTAGGGATGTGGACGACAGGGTCATGATGGAAAGTGATGGTTATGTGTGAGAGAAGGGTGGTGAGAGGTTGCCTTCATTGAGATTTCTACTTGAAGATTGTTATTATTCCTTTCTTTTTTTTACCCAAAAAACGAGTGTGAGAGATATACTTTTGACATGGAGAACACTGCGGCTGCTCGTGCGGAGGGCAAAGATCCTTCCGGCTTCTTGGGAGATATTATTGGGAACTTGGTCACGGTGAAGTTGAACTCAGGCGTTGTCTACAAAGGTGAATGGAGCAGGAGGAGAAGTAGATAAAAGCAGTGGTTGTCAATAAGACGAGGGACTAACGGTGCCATAGGCGAGCTTCAATCGGTTGATGGGTACATGAACCTTGCCCTGGAAAAGACGGCCGAGTACGTCAACGACATCAAGCGCCGGGAGTATGGTGATGCTTTTGTGAGAGGGAACAACGGTATGTCATCGCCATCAACAACGAGTGTCTTCATCTGATGTCGGCCTGATTTCATCTCGGTTCATTCATCCAGGAAGACAACATTTTATGTTGAATACTGTTTATATGATGGATATAGATGCTAATGCTTTGTAGTCATGTATATCTCGGCAGATTAGCCAGAGGTACTTGCGGTTGTCGTTACATGGTAGGAGATAGAAATACAAAGAACAGAACAGCAATACTAATGCGCTGTTGAATGCGCCTGGAAAATACACAAAAAAATACAGAAAAAATACCCAGTTCACTCCACCCCGCCAACTTCATCTCTTCTTGACCCTAATCCTCACCTACCTTTGTCTTCTCTCTCTTTACAACTTGCGCGCCCAAGCAAAGAAAGTCCGCCCATGCACCTCCACCTTTCCCTCTCCATCCTTTTCTGCCTCCTCCAACACCTTCCAATACTCCTCCACCCACCGCTCCCTTACCTCCCCCTTCAATGGCACCATCTGACTCAGCGTCCCAATCCGATCCAACAACTCCTGCGGCATCAACACCGCCTTCCAAACCTCACTCTGCCCCTCGTGGATCTCCGTTTCAAAAAACGGACTCTTGCCATCCGCCGAGACGTTGGCGGGGGCGGAAAAAGCAGACCGCCAGGCAAGTTGGCGGAAGCGGTCTTGGCCGTCGGCGGGGAGGGAGAACATCATTTGGTTGAGTTTTTCTTCCCATGGGGTCTGCGCGGGCCAGGTGGCGGGTTTGTTATCTGGGTGAGGAGGCAGTGGTCGTGGTTAGTCATTGGTTTGGCGGGAAAGGAAAAGGATAGGGAAACCCACAGTCTTCGACGTTCCAGATAACGCCGAGGTAGCCGCCCGGTTTGAGAACGCGGGCAAATTCCGTGAGGGCAGCCTTGGTCGGAAACCAATGGAAAGACTAACAGCATCAGGTCAATAACCTTGCCAACACACACTTATGCATATAAATACACCCTCCATCCCGCCAAACTCACCTGCGCCGCAATAACCCCATCCACCTCTCCATCCCCCACCGGCACTGAATCTGCCACCCCATCCCGCACCTCAACCCTGAGCAACTTCTGCTCCAGCGTCTCGCGCATCCCGGCCACCGGCTCCACCGCAATCACCTTGAACGCTTCTTCCCGGCGCGCCAGCGACTCAGTGAATTTGCCCGTGCCCGCGGCAATTTCGAGGATGGTGGCGCTGCGGCGGCCGGAGAGGTTCATGCCAGTGAGGAGGGCGTCGATGGAGGGGGGCGGATAGGTGGGTCGGAAGGTGTCGTAATTGACGCCGTTGGCGAAGCCGGTGGTGGCGGAGGCGTGGACGTTGGACATCTGGGTTTGTATTAGGGTTAGAGGATTTGTTTAATGACGTTTTTTTATCTTGTGGGTTTTATAGACCTTGATTGGAGGTGATGAATGATGATAGGAGAAAGTGATTATCCGGGTGTTTATATATTTATTACGAGGGCAAGGAGGATTTATATAAACATACACTATGGAACCCCAATTGTCCGGCTGTCGCTCTCGGCTGGCAAAACTGGTGGCCACTCGACATGGAATAGACACTTTTAAAGATTGTTGAGGCCATTGTGATCTTGTGATTGTTGAATCAAGTGTCGTACAGTTGAGTATCTCGGCTCGGAAATGCATATCGCCGAGGAAGGAACAAGAAAGAGTCAGAAAGTGCGGGCGGAGGGCAGATGCGGGAGCACAGTGACTGGCTTGGTTGGATTGTTATGTGATATGGAAATGCTCCAAGTGGACTGTCGTTCTGGGTAAATGCAGGTTGCAACAGGGAAACGGGAAAATTCCTGATGGTTTACTTGATGGGATACTCTGTAGACCTATCCATCAGGGGATACATCTTACTGCGATTACGGGATACCTATAGGCGCTCCGGTGCCGAGTTCCGATGGGTCTCCAATGATGTTATCTTGAGGTTCTATGGCAATGTCTATCAAGGAGAGTCAGAGTTGTGATTGTGGTACATGAGCCAGGCCAAGGGTTAGGGCGTGAAAAGGTGGGAAGAACCCTAACGAGGGGAAACCCGCCGGATCCACTTTTGACAACAGCAGCTTATTTGCTTTGGGTATAGAAATTGTGAAGGAGTTACATATGAACTGTGCATGAGCTTGGTGATGTGATGTTCCATTAACGATCGTGACATTCAAGTCTTTTTGGTAGGCAATTGACTTGTGAATAGTTTATGTAGCGATATTTAAAGGAACACGAGAAAACCACAGGACCCAGGCCAAAACTCCCCTCACGCACTCTCAAAATGTCAGAATCCCATTTTCATGTGGGCCAACGATTATCCTATGACGGACTGCTATGTACCATCCGCTACATCGGCCCCGTCCAAGAGACCTCGGGCACCTGGCTTGGCGTCGAATGGGACGACCCCACCCGCGGCAAGCACGCCGGCTCTCACAAAGATGTATCATATTTTACCTGTTTGTGTCTCTCCGGTCACTACGATAGCCATCACATCATTAACATATCCCCCCAGGTCTCTCCAAATCGCCCACAGCCTCTTCCTTCGTCCGCCCATCACGACCGCACCAACCATCCCAATCCTTCATCAGCGCCGTCCTAGACAAATACACCTCCGAAATCGACCGCACCACTAAAACGATCAATGCTGCCAGCCAAATCAAAATCGGCACCAAGACCGCCGAAGAAGTCGGCTTCGACAAAATCCGCCGCCAGCTCGCCAACCTAGAAGATCTCAAAATCATCATTGTCGACAGCTTCCGCGTCGACCGCGTCCGCGACGACGGGCAAAAGGGCGTCCCGGAGATGCTGCCGCGGATCCGCGAGCTGGACGTGGGGAGGAATCTGTTTGAACAGGTGGGCACTGTTGTGGAGATTGTCCGGGGGTTGGTGGAGGTGAAGAGTTTGAAGATGGGAGGGAATCGGTTTCGGGGAGTGTTGGGGGATGAGGTGTTGGATAAAGCGGATGATGTATTGCGGGGGGTTTCAGAGTTGGCGGTGAATGAGAATTTGATGAATTGGGAGGAGATCACGGCGGTTACGGGGCACTTTGATTCATTAGTGTCTCTCAACTGTGGCGGTAACCAGCTGTCCACGCTCCCCAGTAACCTGCCACTGACTTCGATGCAAAACACACTCACCTCCATCAACTTCGAACTCAACCACTTTACATCCTTCTCTGACATCGCCCCGCTATCCTCCCTAATCGTTCTCCGCAACCTTCATCTCAAAGGCAACCAAATATCCGTTGTTTGCCGCCCTGGCGAAGCACGCCCCGTCTTCCCCGAAAGCCTCCAATACCTCGACGTCTCCTACAATGATGTGTCTTCGTGGTCCTTTGTCGACGAGCTCTTGGCATCGTTTCCGGGACTCTTGTCGTTGCGCATTGCGCATAACCCCGTGTACGACGTGGCGACCTCAGAGGGCACCGGGGGCTCCGCGCAGCAGGGAAGGTTCGTCGCTGAGGAGTCACATATGATTACCATTGGCCGCGTTGTACGAATCAAGACGCTGAACTTTGTCACGATTACAGAAGACGACCGGGCCAACGCGGAGCTTTTCTACCTGTCGCGCATCGCCAAGGAACTAGCAGCAGTATCTGAAGAAGAAGAAAAGACGGTATTGGAAAGACATCCGCGATACGAAGAGCTGTGCGCAGAATACGGGGCACCTGATATCATTAGGCAGCAGCAGGTGAATCCGGATTTCCTAGAGTCAAGGTTGATCACGATGCATTTTACACGGCCGGGAACCGACGTCGTCGTGACGAGGCGGCTGCCCAAGACATTGGACATCTACACTGTCAAGGGGATTGCCGGCCG
This sequence comes from Ambrosiella beaveri, assembly GCA_030294605.1. Lineage (NCBI taxonomy): Eukaryota > Fungi > Ascomycota > Sordariomycetes > Microascales > Ceratocystidaceae > Ambrosiella > Ambrosiella beaveri. The sequence goes on from JARQWA010000114.1 coordinate 47,939, forward strand.
CCTGCTATCGGTGTCCCCTCTGGCCATCCGGCTCATCTGGGAAACCGGCGACTGGGACCCCGTGGCCGCGCTTGACGAGGAGGCCGAGGGGGGTCATGAGGATGAGGAAGGCGGCGGCGAACTGGTACATGGGCATTCCGGGCAGAGGGAAGGCGACGAGGAGGGTGATAGCAGCGATGAAGAATGGGGCGAGCGGCGGATGGGCCGATGGGTGAAGAGGGAGGTGGAGATTAGGGATGGTACGAGGCAGCTGGGTTTCTGTGTGGATGGGATGGAAGTTAGGGTGAGGGTTGAGATGAAATTAGATGGGATGAAGCGGACAGCAAGGTGAGGTGGGTGGTAATATTTCTTGCGGTGCTTATGTAATGGATGATACTCCAGTGCAGAATATTTGCGGTGTTTTCATCTGTTGGGGGAGTGTTTGCGGCTGTTTGTTTGCGAGAGCGACGAGTGATGTGATGCCACTACAAGATATAATAACGAGGATACTTATCTTTTTTTTGGCTCTGGGGCTCTCTCTTCTTTTCTATTCTCCTTCATCATCACCATCGTACTTGGAACGTCTTGTGAAATCTCCAACCTGCACCCACTGAGACGTTCCTTCCTTTTTCACTTCAGTTACACCTCATCATAATAGCCTCGTGTAACCTTCCGTTTTCAAGCCAAGTCCACACTTACTAATCATTGTGTGTTCCTTCCATTTACTTATCTATCCTGTCCGACACCCACCACCACAATGACCAATGCTATCACCCCCCCCGCCCTCCGCAACCCCAACCACTCTCTCGTCATTCTCCGCCGCCTCCCCCACTCGTCCTCTCCCCACTTCGTCCCGCTAATTCCTATCGACCTCCTGCCGCCCCTCCTGTCCCTGCCAGCGTTCCCCCGCTGTCTCTCGGCCATCGACGTGGCTGCCGGCGGCTGGACGTGCGTCGGGAGTATCGAGGGACCTGAGCGGGGAGATTATATTAAGGCGTGGCTAGATGGGGGGAGGATTATGTTGGGAGTTCACGGGGGGGATGAGGAGGGGGAACAGGGGCCGTGGGGAGGGAGGGAAAAGGATTGGAGGGGAGTGGTGAGGAGGTTGGCGGTAGAAGGGCAGGAGAGGAGGGACAAGAAGAAAGAGGAGGAGAGGAAAAAGGGGGGGAGAGTCAAGGTGGAGGTTGGGGTTCAGACGGTGGATGATTTGGAGAAGGTTCCATTGCCGCCTGCGTTTTCCTCGGCTGTCCCAGGGCCGTCGGTTGCCCCCGCTGCGGCGAGTCCATCCTCGGCAAACACCTCCATGATCTCATGGCCGTCGACCTCCCCTACTGTCCCGCCGAAAATCTCTGTTCCACCATCCACTGCACCGCTGGATACACTCGACACTCCCACGCCCAGTCCCCTTCGGCCCCATCGGTACCGAGTGGGCCCCTCGGAGGTTCTATCCTCGATTGAACCTGAGAATGCTAATTCCGATGCCAAAGTAGCCACGGCCAACAAGACAACTGCCAACGATGAGAATGAGGAAGACAAGGAAGATGATGAGCCACGGCGCGGCCGTAGTCGGGAGCCGAGAGAGCGGAAAGGATCGGTGGAAGAAATGGTCAGGGAGGTCGAAACAGAGGTTGGGAAGATTCGGGTTTCCGAAGTAAAGAAAGAAGGTCCTGACAAGAAAAAGGAAACAGCACCCCGTGAACCCACCAAGAAGACCGGACTATGGAATTCCATCCACTCGTTCAGCGCAGCCCCGAGCTCCCTGCAGTCATCCTTCTCCTCTCTCCCCTCCGCTCCCTGCGCTACCACATCCATCACCACATCTACCACCTCGCCTGACCCCGCCCCCACTTCCACAACCTCTTCCCCCTTCCCCACCCTCCAGTTTCCCCGCCCACTAACCCACTACCTCCCCCCCACCTCCCAACCCCCCCTTTCCCCTCTCCCCCGCCGCCGGCGTACTCACCGCGGCGGCCGCGGTCGCCGCAAGGGAGCTAGTGTCTTGACAAATATCAACGTTGAGGACGGCCAATCATCGTTTGGGTCGTCGGGGTTCCGGGGGGGTTCTGGCGGCGTGGGGAGGCCAGTGACGTTGGGGAGTGTGCCGAGATTGGTGAATATTAATGAGGGGTCAGCGGGTATGCGGAGGGAGAGGGGGAGTGTGAGGTTGGTGGATGTTTAGTTGCGGGTGGGGTTGTGTGTGGAGTGGAGAGATATACAGAGAGGGAAGTTGCTCTGATTTGATAATTATTGTTTTGGGGATGTGTCTCTTGTTCGGCTTGATTTAATTTTATTGTTAAATAAACAAGAGACTTATTTTTTCCTCGTGATTGATTGCAGCGCTCAGCTTGTTCCAAGTTCCGCGACGTGAACGTCCCGCTGCTTGACAATTCCGACAATTTACATGTTTAACCCTAACCCATATTGTACATGCTGATTAAGCCATACTCCACTGGAGTGGGGCCCCTGGTTTCTATAAAAACTGACCGCCTTGTCAAATTCCAACTTAGTATTCCTCTATCCTCCATCACTGGGACCGATCTCCAACCTGAGATCGCCTTTTTTTCACTTCTGCTATCATCACTATAATTACAACATTTACCCTTAAGCCGAGCAAGTATTCAATGGCTTGCTTCCACCCTCTCCCCTTTTCACATCTCGACCTTAGTGACTCCCGGCGTATTGTGTACAGCACGGAGTCCTCAATGCTCCACTGCTGAAGGAATTTTAAGTGCCAAGATTGAATGTGTTTTTTTATCTTTCCGTCTATTACCAAACACTATGGCTACGATTGTGATACGGTCAATGTGCATGAAAGACGAGAGACATTTTCTGCTTTTAAGTTATTTTTTGTAAAGATTTTGGGACATTGATCCATTTTCCACAGCCATGGTGTTATGTAACCCTAACTTGCAGTAATGAAATGTATGATATAAGGGTTATAGTGGGTATGTAAGCCAGGCCGTTTCAGACTGGGTGGTGCTGTATTCCATGCTCATGGCTTCCACTCAGTCTGCCTGTGACCTTTCTATCCAATCGATATATGTATAAAATCCAATATTTCCACAAACAATCTCCGACAGGAATCATGTTTTTATCTAGGACCTTACCCCCTCCCCCAGTGCCATGGATGACATCACCGTCGCATAGCCGTAACGTCTGCGCAAGCGGTATGGGGATGCTATGGAGTATCGTGTTTCTGGGCCGTGGTTGCATTATTTTTTGTGAGGGGGTTATTTTGGTTGTCTGGCAATAAATAATACATACGTAAATATTGGGTTTGGAGGATTCGGTGGGAAGGGTGAGTGCCGGCGTAGGGCGGGTGATGATAAAGTTAGGATGTATTGAGGGACTTGACGGGCGGGTGATGAAGCAGATTATGGGACTTGAGTATGTGGATAGATTTATATTTATATCTGAGTGGTTGATTTTGTAGGTCGCTGATGTTGACTTGTGGCAGTTGATAAGAGCAGAGAACATGAATCTCATTATCATCAACATCGTGAAAGATCATTTCTCTTATCAGCATCAACATCTCATTCACCACCACAATTCATGCCCTCCCTCCCTCCCTCCCTCCACCTTAAATGACGCCGAAGTCCGCACGCCACTCCCAAACACTCGCCCCGCTAATAGGGCTCCGCGCAATATCACATCTCCTTCCTCTCCTCCCCCTCCATCACATTACGCGTGTACACACCCATTTTTTTTGCATTCTCCAATCAAATCACACGATATCCCCAAGATTATGTGCTACCGAGCAGAGGTATATGCCAAATCGGGACATGTTATCCCAGTGGGAAAGCAGGCATATTGCCCAGTTGTGTATATATCTGCCGGCAACATGCGTGCGTAGTCCATACAATGCCTCTTTTACTAGATATCTAGATAGATGACAAGTCTGCTTTGTTGGCATGGCAGAAGGGAGCTCCACGGGATGTTGTGAGTGGAAGAGAAGTGAGGCTCGCCAATCGGTGCAGGTGGCGGTGGGTATGGTAGAGGGGTGGGTGGTGAGTCTGAATGGAGAAGACATCTCGATTTCCAGAACCTAGGTTCTAGATATCATAATATACATACATACCAAACCCCTTCGAAATGAACCTCAAGATTAAGCACCTTGTAATTCATCCCCTCACTTCACTTCACCTCATCTTCGTCATTTCCATCATCATGAACGCCATTGACCCAAGAACCATAGTTCTCCGGTCCTCATTCTTTGCTACGGCCCTGTATATGCATCATCCTCTCAAGCGAGCTGTCGCTACAGAGACAACAGGAACACTTGGCGATTTACCATGGCCCCAAGATTATGAAACCAACGGTACCTCTAGACAACAACGGGTCTCCCCCCGCTCCGTCGATCAAGAGGCAGAAGAGTGTTCTTTTGTAGATAAATGAAAATTGGACATGCAGTATTTTCCTCGGTAGTTCATTCAGAGAGGATATCCGATCCGTGCCCTGATGATGTTGGAAGCGAAGAGAGGGTATAAGTGACCAGATATGACCTATAATATATACATATGTATGCTGTCTTACAGTCTATATAGCGAAAGGTGATATATATTGACGTCCGCATTTAGCTGGTCTTTGTAACCTCTGTATTAAATGTGCATAATTTTATTTTCAACTAACTCTCAGACGATCTTTATACAATTTTGACTAGACTTGTAAAACTATTGTCAACTTTATCTAGCTGTTCGTTAGGGTTAATAATATACATCCAACCCACATGACGTATGAAACTAAAAAAAAACTTCGGAACTCCCAATAAAGCATAAGCTCAATCACCCAATCATTGATTCTCTACAAAAAGGAATGTGACGAGATTGGAGTGGATGAGCAGATCAAGAAAGTACGAATTAGATCCCGTCTGTCCCGTGTCAGCGCGAGCGGGCGACGATGAACCCTGGGGACACGATAGATGATGGCGGTGCGAGCTGGATGGGGGATGGATGGAGCCCCTTTACAGTATAATAAGATTTATATCTACTTATAGTTATAGATATAAACATATATTTAAAGATTGTTGGCTATGTTTTGTGATGATTGATGAAAACGTCAAGTGAATGAATGCAGACAAAAAAGCAATTCGTGTGATATTAGCATGCCACAGATCTTTGGAAACAAAGCTATCCGAAGATTCCGAGAAATACCATCATAATCATATGAATCTGCACGAAATCCAAAATTGAGCTTGCGAAATGGATCCGAGGTGTGAATTAAAAAAATAAAGGAAAGGTAACGTAACGCTGGGACCAATGATATCATTGACAGGGAAGGATGCGGTTGCTGTTTTCTTTTCTTTCCTTTATCCGCTTGTGGGCCCACTTGATGATGAATTGATTATAATGATGATCTATTTGTTGGTCAAACTGGTTAAAAGGTCAAGTACTGGCTGATGATGAATCTAGTAAAAAACCACCATGAATTTCATCAAGTCGCTAAACCTTTGGCATCGAAACAAAGTGCCTCCCGCTGACAACAGCTGCGGCCTCTAATCTTGTCACATCATGTCGGTGGCGAAAACCCAAAAAGTTTATTTCTAGTTATCGCGATTACTGATAACTCATTGCCTCTATGCCTCTCCAGTTAAATTGCTGGACAAAGGAACATCAGCCTTTTTTTCTGTGTTTTTGATCAGCAACCTCGTATTTCACGCACGCCGTCAACTTTCTCTTTGTGCCGCTTGCGGGGTTGGGTGAGTGGGAGGGTTCAGATTTTCTCAGCGTTCTCCACATGTGATTGGCATTTTTCGGCATATTTTTATATCCGTGATCCAATCCATCCAATGAAACAAAAGTATTTCTCTTAAATTCTATACTTGTTAACGAATAATGTCTTGCAATGCACCGACTGAATCATGATTCATGAGCAGGATTCGCGGGAGGACAACTTCTTAAACATTGACCCAGACACTCTAACCCTAAAGGGTCGCGAAGAACGTTGCGAGTGTTGCTTTGTTTCGTTTCATGATTCTATCGATATGTCATTGACGGTTAGATTTTTGCATTGTGGTTTCTTGTGTCAGAAGAAAATATATGCTTCATTCCAGAAGAAAAAAAAGAATAAATGAATGAACAAAACAATGATACATCATTTACTCTCAATGGATATTAGTGGTAGCTTGACAGGAGGATGTGTTTGCTTTTGTTTGAGGGTGACAAGAGAGATTAACTAGAGATTGATTATGTGATGGGGTTGTTTATGCGGTGGACTCCATAGCTGCTATAGGTATATGAAGCTGCTGGTTATATACCTAAATCTCAACAACAATGAAATGTAAGCGTACAGATATAGAAAGACGGCCAATAATATGCTTAACATTGACTTGGGTATTTAATTACTCTTGTCTTGTCTCTTGGAGACTCAGATAACAGGAACCACCGACATTACCAAGGAACCCCCTCCCTCATTACTAATCACTAATTATCAATCACAAAGCAACCGCCGTCCCTGATACGCGGCCGCATCATAAACGTGAAATGTGAGAAAGAGAGGAATCGAAGAATCCCCACACCGGTCCCTCATTGCCAAATCATTACCCAAAGGTGATCCGCCGAACTGTGAAGATCCGCGTAGACTTCTCCCAGCGAATCGCCCATCACGTAACAAGTCAAAATACACAAGGATATATCCCCTTTTTTCTTCTTCTTCTTCTTCTCCTTCTCCTTGTTCTTCCATCGTCACAAACGCTGAAGACGAATCTTCAGCTCTCCATCCCATGATGCATTAACTTCAGCTCGCCTGCCTGCCCGCACTCTGGTATATGTATTTACTTGCAAACGAGCGCACAAACGGCCGGCCGGCCATTCCGATACAATGGTTCTTGAACTTTGAAAATAAACGCGATTTACGGACCTGACGATTGTGAATTTTGAGCCTCAATTAGCAAAAATACCCAATAGCTGGCACATCATAACAGTGGTATTTGGTATTTTGTGTAGAAGAACATGTTACTCTCATCGTCTTCCTGAGTTCTGTCTTCTCTTTTCTACTGTTGTTTATGTCGTGCTTCACCAATGTAGCAATCACTAGATCTGCTATTGATCACCGATCTCACAGTCCCTATGTGACAGGTCTCGCAGCATCTGCCATATCATTGTAGATAAAATACATACATATATGTACACACATATACACACATACAGGCATGTGGGGCCCGGTAGTGCACATCGACACAAGTAGAGAGTTCGTTCCACTATCAACCAAGCAGGCTTGGGGGCACACACAAGAAAAGAGAACTGATGTGTGTGTCTCGTAGGCAGCGGCGCTTACTAACCGGTTGCCTATTTGTAAAAAGAAAAAAACTGGTGGGGCAATCTGACGCAGCTACACACCCTCAATCATGTTGGCTCAAAATCAAGGTGTGTGCCACAAACACCATCTCTCAAAAAAAAAGGTGATTACCCCCCACTGTCTCAAGCCATCCGGTTCCGTGCCATCCTCTCCCGGGACTCCACCACCGCTATGTCCGTCCACAGGTACTTCTGGGATACTGCTCCCTATCTGCACCTGGCTAGTGATCGACAGTTTGACTTGAGCAGCTGTCGTATTTTTATCTTTATCATCATGAACCATTTGTGAGATAAACTACCTAGTCAAAATCCAACCCTTAAAAAAAAGAACCAGCCACGAGGAACTGCAGTTCATTCATCAAGCATTGGCCTGTTGAGGCTCTGGCTTCCTGTCTTCTCGCTTTGATGATCGAGGGAGTATAAGCGAGCTTTTTAGTAGGATTGATGATGTTTGAGTGGACAAGAGATTTAGATGTGAGGATTGAAACGGACTTGAGCTGTGCTAATTGTTGAAGACATTCTTTGATGGGATCTCCTCTCCCCGCGCAGAGCTGCTGAAGCGGTGAGATTGTACATGAATATAATCACTCATAACCATGCGAAATGATGATATTGTTTGCTCAAAATCGTTCAGAAACGGCACAATAATACCACTACTATTGTATGCGACATAGTCCGTCATAGAGGTTGGAGCCTTGACGCTTTGGCAGTTTCAGCCCATAGGGAACGGACAAGAGAAATTTCTCCTCTCAGGGCTTTGATTTGTATGCGGTGGGATTGGCTCAACAAGGGTACGCAAGCACTCAACAACAAAGAGAGCGTTGCATTCATAGGATAGGCAATGTTTCTGGTTGGTCCAAACTTAAAGAAAAAAAAAAAGAGGAATAAGGAGACAACAAGGACGAGAGATATAGAGAAACAACAGAACCACCGATTGTCTGTCTCTTGGTCACTTTGGCGGCGACAAAGGACGCACACGCCCTCCCTGGCCGGGTTCTGCAGGCTATATCAACTGGCTCAATATATTCGATTTCGGCCGCTAATGAATTGCCATGAAGAAGAAACAGATAGGTGAAGTGAGTCGTCGAATGAAAGGTGATGAAATCTATGTAGTGTCCGGAATTTGTTACATTCCGCCAATAGTACACCGAACATAATGGGAGATGCCAGTGTCCCTGATAGGGTCTGACATAACGCTTATAGACGCCATAGACATAAATGGACTTTCGTGATATCAAACTTGTCATATCGTTAGATTACAATAGCCAGCCACAATTCAACTTTTGTCTCGCTGCGGGACCTTACTTGGCTCTTGTCTTGTTCGCAACACTCTAATCCACTTCGTCCCAAATTTCCCTAAATTCCCAATCCACGCCCTTGGACCGGTTATCTGTTCACCCCTGACAAGGATCGTCAGACTCCCCCGGCTCCATATAATCCCACTTAGTGTAGTGCTGGATGAAAGAGGAGCCGCGTGTATGGTGCGTGCTCAATGTGTTTTTTTTCTGCTTTCAAGTTTAAATTGTTTGACGAAGGGTCAGAGTGGGAGTTTTGGAAGGAATAATGGAATTGAAATTAGGCTTCTTGACAGGCTGATTCGGGGGAGGTTTGACCTTTTGGCTCTATAGCTGACGAGCTCCGAGAGCCATCATTTGGAGGCGGTGCGCGGCGTCTTTAGGGAGTAAATCGGAAGGGTGATGATAGTGTCTTTAGAATGAGACCTTTGAGAAAGGGCAGACATAAGTACAAAACACCAAGAAGGCACCAACGGAAATTCTACGGCAGAATGCAGAACAGTGGCTTTTGAGGCTTGTAGACTTTTCATCGACTTTTCAGTAGCAATTTATTTTTTGGGGCGTAACGGATGAGCTTGACATTTCGAGGGATTCTGGAAGGACCACATCATATATCCGCATTTGGTACTTGCTTTCGGGAGAACAGGCATTCTTTGCAAGGTGCCGCTAAAGTGCCCGGGTCAACTTTTCTCTCCCTAAAAATCAATTGGACCATCTCCATTACATCACTTTCTTCTTCTTCTCTCTCTCCCCCTCTTTTGATCCGTCTAGTCAATCCCGTTGATACGGACTGTTTTTTTTGTGTATACTTAGTTGCACATCCGCTCGCTTTCAAACCGCCTTTTTTTTTTTTCTATGTTTTCACCCATTGCACTGAATTGCCTGCAGTGCCCGTCAGCAACCCC
>JARQWA010000115.1:0-56753 GCA_030294605.1 Ambrosiella beaveri
GGGGGGGGGGGGGGGGGGGAAGAAAACACACCTGTAGTGTGATCGGGTTCGTGTACCCAAGGACATCGACCACCTTCAGAGAGTCGCTAACCAACACATGCAATTTGTCATATCCAGCCTCCAAACCAATGTCAACAATAGGTCTCGGAGGCATACTCGATGAGAGCTTCTTCTGTAGTTCCCCACTAAAAGCCTGCGGCACCGGTGTCCCCACGTTCCTTGATGCTTGTATACCCGCCTCCATAGTCTGACAGATATCCCACGCAAGACGAATCCTCTCGGGATTTTCCCGGTCCTGACTAGTCTCAATGGCGGTCAAGAAGGCAGAGCGGAACTTGAGTCTATTAGACAGGTGGGCAGACTCTGCGGGGTCGATGATGCCGGCGGTGACCATGGCTGGTAGCAAGTTGACAATTTTGTTGATTTCATCGATAATCATGCGGACGGGAATATGGTCGAATAGTGACCGTCCATAGGTGTTGGTGACAAAATCCTCCTCCTGTTGACTGTTAGCATCGTCTATTTGTCTATCTATAATAACCCCAATGACGTACCTCGTAGTAGTGTTCTTGTATGATGTTTTCGTTGACAAGACTGCATGTTCTAATGAGCCCCAGAACGTAGACTCTCAAGACATCAACCAACGTTCCCGGCTCTACATGCTTCTCGGTGTCAAATTGCACATCGCTTACTCGTGATGGGATCTTGGATAGCATACGATCAACGTAATGGCTCGTAAACAATGTCAAACCGAGGGGGTATCCAATATGCCAGGCTATCTACTATAAAGTCAGCATACATACAACAGAACACATTTGATCTGCTTACCTCTTGACTCAACAACTGGTCCATCAATCCCAGGACCTCCGCCGCTGTAAGCTCCCTCGTGCAGTCATACTCGGGCTCCGGGTCCTTCTGTGCTTCTGCACAATTGATGTCCATCTTCGGGTCCATGATCTACCATCCGTCAGTACACGTAACCTGCTTCGTCCCCTGAATCTTGAAAGCGACTTACCTCCAATGCAGCCACAGAGTCAAACAAAGAAAACGCAACATCCTTCACCACCTCGCCCCGCTGCATTTCTAAACTCCGTCAACATCATGTTCCGAATTAATCAAGGTGTCAACCCAACTCACCGGCCGTCGCTCGTCGGAATGCATCTGTAATATCCGTGTAGATCAACCCACTCGCAGGCTCCCCCGACGGTAACCCCCCATACATTGATCGTAGATCTGGTACCATAGTCAGTACTCTGTGTACAAAATTCATCGGTTCTCTAGTCGCTTGCGGTTAAAAAAATAATCAACAACGTAGCACAAAACATACCAAACGACATCTTCTATGGTCAGTGGTGGTATTAATCGGTATATGGTGATATGTGGTGTTGTCAATCAGTAGGTCCAGGGAGGGGCAAAATAACTGGCAGCGAGATTTAGTGGGGTTATGTTAAGATGTGAAGATGTGAAGATTTCAAGACGCAGAAGCGAATACAGATCTGGCGATCGTGACAAGAGGGATAATCTGATAATAACAAAGTGTTTAGACCATGTAATCCAATTTTATTATTTTCGCACTGGCTTTGTCAACAAATACCCGTGGTCGGAACGGGTGCGGCGTTGAGAATTCGTCTATGGATGGATCAGCTTCGGCGGGTTTCCGTAGTGGAAATTTGCCAGTGTCAGGCTGGTAGTCACCCTAATGAGGATCTGAATTCATCATGAGATATGAATATTGCTTTTACATTAGATATGCTTGAATATAGCTGCGAATAATTTTCCATTATATGACATGACTTTGCTTCATGCACGATATTATACTTTTTAACCCCACCATGTCATCATATCAACATTTACTTTCACATGTTATGCAACTCGCAACTTCTGCCTAAAATACAAAGATTTGGACCAACAGATTGATAGACATAAGCGATGTCAATTAAACATTATTTTCTTCATTCCTATGATGAAAGTTCAATGTTCACCCTGATTAAGTACACTTCCTGCCACAAGCTGTCCCGCCGTCCTCTTGATCCCCAGTTGGGAATCAGGATGCTCCCAGATTTCCATGATACCCGGCCTCTCTTTGTGGCGGACAAAACGTATCCCATTATCAGTCTAGATGTATATAGTTGTCAAAGTCACATTCGGAAAAATCAAAAAGTCGTCGGCTAAGTTAAACAGGATTTAGATTGGTATGGATTCGAAAGACTTGGTCAAGCGCAATAAGAATCGGGCATTAGCCATTCAACAAAGCGAGATTTACGAGCTATTGGTGATGGTCTTGGCCTCACTGGCTTTGCCGTTCTGTCATCCAGCATGTCAGTACAAATTCCAACGCCATGTTGTCGATATCTTTGATGTCCGGTCCTTCCAGTGGGAAGTGGGAACCGAATCTCCAGTCAGCCGAATGTCGTCATAGCTTCCCACATCCCACTTCATGGCATTGCAATCGTCCAATAATCTTATCCGAAGAGACAAAATGACTTACAGTCCAGCTGGCAACCTTGAGCTCAGTCTCGGCGCGGCGCTCAGCAATGATTCTCTTGTCCTCCTTCAGGGAGCGGCGAACTGCGCGCGAGGCGACGGCCAGGTACCGATTGTAGCTAAAAAAAAAAAGTACCCAATTAGCGATTTTTAGTCTTCCGAATTCCACTTCCTCAAGCTCATCCGAGGCCAACTGGCGATTTTCCATGAATTTTTGTCTAGTTTTGTCATCGATATTCGGCGCTTCGGTCGGGGGGAGTGTCTTCATTTTTCGGATAAAACCGCTCGTCCGAGGGGCCATGTCGCAAGCCTGTCACCCGCTATAAGCCCACCACAGAAATTCCCAGCGCAAGAGAGAAAAAGATTGGGGGGAAAATGATCACTGTATTTCGCCAATTGATTCGTCGGGAGAGCTCAGATAATGAAAAAAATCACACACCTGATGCCAGCGGCCTTCCATGCGAAAACCATTTTGTCGAGATGTGTTTTTGAGGGTAGGGGTTGAAGAGGAAGAAAGAAAGATAGACGGGTTTGTTTCGAGAGGTGCGAAAAGAAAGAGTCGTGGGATTGATTGGTTCGGTGGTTCAATTCAACCTGCTGGCCATGAGCTTCTCTGGCTTAAAGTGGGATGGCAAGTTTGTCGGCTATTTATTGGCTGGGCCGGACCAGGGTGTTTCGTACTTGGGCAAATTAAGATAGCTAAGAGAGAAAAGTGGATGGCCTGAGGTTTGGAGTCACGTGCAGGATCACGGGGAGAGATCAGTTGGTCCCGTTTTTCTTTTTTTCTCGGTGAGTAAAACTCAGGTTATTACCGGATTCGGTATCGCATTGAAAATGTTTAGTACAAGTCGGGTTAGTTTTCGGGACATGCGGAAGCATCACAAGTATAACAAAGATCTTGGAGGAAGAACAATTGTTTTTTTAATGAATTGAATCGATTTCGTTTTGTTGTTTTCGTATCGAGTCATTACAAAATAAATAAAGGAAAACTATCGTCCCGCGGGTATCAAATTGCTTGCCAGATCCTTACGCCAACAAACCCAATGTAAGAAATGAACACATCTCCACTTTGGAGGAAACAATCAACAAAAGAAACCAAACACCAACTCCCAAAAGCCCAAAAAAGCAATCTTTAAACCATGTTCGGAATGAAGTGAGAGCCAATGCCCAGAACTCCCGCGATGATCCCCGCCCACACTGTCGCACTCATGACAATGTTCTCCTGCATCTTGCGGATGTAGGGGTTACATCTGTAGGTAGAGTACTCAAAAGTGCGGCAAAATATGTTGCGTTTACGGTGTTTCTCAACCCAGGGCTCATCGTCAAAGAGGTTGCGGCCGCCCAGAGGATCCACTCGTTTGGAGTTGAGGTCTTCGGTGGAAACGTTGAGAGAAGTGACGTTGGCTTCGAGATCCTTTTCTTTTTCAAGACCCCGGGGAACCTGGACGTCAGCAGTGGTCTCCCAAGGGCGCACTTGGCGCTTCTTGGTCCAGTGGAGGATCAGACAGATGCCTTTACCTGAAGTCATGAGGATCATGAAGCCGAAGAACCAGAAAGGAATGATGGAAATGCGCCAGAATTTGCTAACGTTCTTGGAGATGAAGATGCCGTTCATGATGGCGGCGACAATAAGGTTGAAGACGGCGATGAGGCGGCAGAGGATGATGTGCTCGGTGTTAGCATTGGACACAGACCAGGCAATGAAGTTGGGGTGGCAGTGGCCACGAAGGACGGCCTCAGCGGCCATGAAGGCAGGCAGAAGTGCAGAGGGGTGGGTGGTGTGTTCGACAGCATGCATGACCGCCGTGCGTTCTTCGTGGGTGAGATGCAACTGCCGAGAAGCACCCATCGTGATATACTGAAGAACAATGTTATTGATCTCTTCGCGGAAAGGCTGCGAAGCGTAGTTCCAGGTCGGGTCGTCAGTGGCTACAGGCTCGGGGAACTTGGGTAGATTCGGGATGCTGGGCTTCTTGAGGCGGCGTTCGCGGCGGCCGTCCTTTTCCATGAGTTCCATAATGGCAGCGAGCTTCTGCTTTTCACGGGTGGAACCGGCACGGGTGATGGACGAGGAGACGATCTCCTTGGTTTCGGGATCCCATTTAGGGGCGCCGATGCGGGTGCGGCTGGGAAGCTCGCTCCAGCGGCGGACATAGTCGCCATACCAGTTGAAGAATTGGAGGTACTCGGCATTGCCCTCGACGTACATGAGGTAGTCCATGAAGTCCTTTTGGGAGCAGGGCTAGTGGATTGTTAGTTGAGGGGGGTATAATATGGTATTGGTGGGTTAATGACTTACAGAGAGGGGACGGTTTTTGACAATTTCTTCCAGACGGAGACGAGGGTTGATGCGCTTCTTGGTGGCAGCGGCCCTCTCCTCAAGCTCCTGGCTAGTCAGACGAGCCACGGCCTTCTTGGAAGTCTTGGGCTTGGTGCCCCAGTACAGATTGAGAGACATTACGAATAAGAATGGTCGTAATCAGGGTTGGTCAACAACAGCAAGTATCGAGATCCAGTCTCTATCCGTCCAGCGGCGAAACAAATCCTCTACGCGGAGTTTGTTCAGCGCAGATCAAAGATAGGATGGCAGATGAGATCAGTCCGTCGGAAATAAAAAAATTCCTGTCCCCAAAGAAGGACAAGAGCGGCTCTGTGGCTGCTGATATGGCTGATACACTGTTTATCGGAGTTGACCGGAAAGAGGATATCCGTGTATAGTAGTGACAGCTATAGGGCAGATCACAGCCGAAAGACTTCTCAAGAGTTGTCCGGTGATTGAGCCAAGGAAGCAGATGTTAATGCGTCCTTTTTTTTTTGATAATGAGTGGTGAAGAGAGCGGGGCCTCTGGATAAGATTTGGTGTTGATTTATGCGATCTTTTTTGGAGAGTGCCGGGAGTGTTTTGGCGGGGTCGATCTCTTATGGGTGGGTTTTGGTGTAAGCGAGGCCTTTGTGTGAGGGTTGAAACAAGTAAAGGCAAATCGAAATATGATTTTTTTTTTAAGCTTATGGAGTTCTGGTCAACAGGAAACAAGGGGGAAAATGCTTATTTTTGATTGATAAATAAAGTCGCAAGTGCAAGATAAACTTTGTGATATTCGATAATTCAAGCGATGCGATTGGTTGATGTGTGTAAGTTCAAGAATAGAAAGAGCGAACAAACTATAAAAAATGAACTGTATATGTGGTTGTCAAAAGATTATAAGAAACGGAATAAAGTACCAGACCCGAATAAGTCAAATCAAATAACAAGAAGCCAAACTCAAAAGAAAGAAAGTCAACGAAGAGCTGAGGCCTTTTAGATAAAGGAAGGTATAGAATCGAAAACAATAAACTTGTATTGTGCAAAGGTGAAGAAAAAAAGGCAAGCAAAGAATGAGTGTATTACTTATGCTGGACCTGTAAAGAGAAGAAGAGAAGAAAAAAAAAGAAGGCAAAGGCTCTTGAGATGAGCCACGAGAATGAACAAGGCGGGGGACCATCTCAGAGATATATCATGGCTAAAATTTACTGCGACGGTGCAGACGCTGCGCTGACAAGTCTGTGTAAGTAGGTGCTTTGCGCTCGGGCTGAGATGGGAGGTGGTATCGGACGGGACGGTGGATTATGAGTTAGCCGGGGTGTGAAAAGGAAAGGGACGGACATGGAGGGGTGAGCGACGTGGGTGTGGTAAGTTTGTTGCTAGAGGGGGGGTGGGGAGGAGTATCAGTGCGGGACAAAGGCCACCCGGGTGAGGGTTTGCATTCGGGTTGTATGTGTAGTCGTGATAACCGAGTTTGCTTGAGGGAAAGAGCACCGGGGTTGGCCAAGATGTTAGGGGGGGGGGGGGCGTATCGTTCGTGATAGAAGGCAAACTTTGGGGGTGTTATGCTCAAAGGTGTTTAGAGAAAGGGCAGAAGTTGAAGCCAAGAAGGTTGCTAGTATTACCCTATGTTGCCGTTTTGTGAGCAAACCGGCAATTGCCATAAATGGATGATCAAAAATCGCAGTTGTCGCGGGTGATGGGGACGTGGATGGGCCTATGCACTTTGCGGGTAGGGTTTCGAAAGACACGACGCGATGCTGATGGCAGGTCATCAGGAGATTTTTTGATGGGAGTGATCAAGCAGGAACGCGGAGATCCATACGGAGCAGATAATCGGAGAATTTATCATAGGTAAATCCCCGAAATGGGAGATGGACAACAATATCACTATGAAAAAGTATATCTTGAAGTAGCACAGTAGCGCATTCACGATGCAGAATCCCTCGATGACGTCTTGTGATTCTCGTCAACACCCCAGACCCCCAAAAAGCAACTAAATCATTAATCCTCTCTTCCTCCCTGGCCCTATAAGATCATGAACCGAACTTTACTTGCAACAAGCACCAACCGAAATCGCCATACTCGGCAAACCTTCAAGCCCCCCTCCCCCCGTCCATCTTATCCAAGCCAAAAAGTCCAGGGAATCCCCTCGTCAGTCCAAGTCCCGACGCTACGTCGACAAACATTCCAAAATGACAAGATTTCCCGTGCGAGTCTCTCTCGTGCCCTTGTTTCAAAAAGCACTCAGTGCCTCTGCGCTTGGGGACTGGCTCATTTCGCAGCGTCGTGGTGGGTTGTTGTATAGTGGGAATGTTTCATGAACATTGTAGATATGTAATTGATTTTTCTTCGGTGTGGACTTTTTGTTTTGGTGAACATTTATGAAATGTTCTCGGGTCATTTTGTGTACAGATGGCGAGAGGACTCGCTTATGCAATGTCATAAAGTCACGATGTAGCCCTAGTATACAACTGATCCGGACATGAACGTATAGTGTCGATTGTTGGAGCGCTCATGAATTAACATGTAAAAATAGCATCAGTCATCAACAGCCACAAATATCATCTCCATGCGGAATTATTAGTAAGATCACTACTCAAAGATCACCAGACCAAACTCTGCAATATCTGGTACTGGTAACTACGAGATAAACAAGACACCCGCTATCGTTCCACAGTCTACACCTTACTGGTTCCGCGGACATACACACACATACACATCCATTTCCCGCCCTCGCTGAGCAGCATCTACCGCCCGATCCGACCCAAGATTCCACCCCTCCCATCCAAAACAGTCAAGTTCAAATTCCCAAAAACAACTTCAAGATTCAACCCATAACACCCCCCTGACAAAACGTTTCACATATGGCTTTTTGAAGAACAGATAGATAAGCGAATCACCGAGGCCTTCTCCGATACGGCCGACCATCATGCTCCATCTGATTTGTATATCGCTCGTGGTCAATTGAAAAGTCTGTCGTCGATATCCTTCATCCCAAGTCTCGAGACAAATATGGTGACAAGTTCGCTGGATTGAGGGCTTTACGCAGCTTAGTGATCCCGAAGGATCTCAAGCCGTTCAACGTTTGCGTGGTGTAAGTTGGGTGGAGTTCAGCTGGACTTTACATCCAATATCATGAAGTCTAAATTGTTTGTCTAGCGAGATGACCGAGCGCGGTCTGATGTCTGTTTAGCTTCATCACGAAAAAAAACTGCTAGTCACAAAATCCTGCCGTAACTGTCACCACCTCGAACACGCAAAGTAGTAATCCCCACGGCGGCTCAAGTTTGTCTTGTGAGTTATTTCAGCTCTTCATACACTACATGCAAGTGACTTGTCCTGGGAGTAACTCTGATGTTTGTCGTTCCATCTGGAAGATCGTATATAGACCATCCCAAGTGCATCATTCCCAGGATTAACCCATTAATCCCCTCTGACCAGCGCTACGCTCTGCTACACATAAACCTCCTCCTGACCCCTTCATGTTCTGTCCTTACACCCTACAGGGAGTTTATTGATGTCACTATCTCGACAAATAGTTCGATTTCAGATGACTTCTTTACAAAACACCTCGATCTCAAACGAAGACCGCTTCCCACAGGCCTCTTATGGTCTTTGGAGAGGCTTCAAATGTCAGATATACTACCATTGCATGAATCTGAAGGCAGGTTTGTCATCTCTATTTTAAGTCCATGGCATCGTCTGTTGAGCGCATATGGGGCTCCTCGTGACTATAACAGGTTTTGCGTCTGATCTGACATGATCCTTCGTGATGCAGCTGAGGAAAGGAAATTGCATTTAGAACTTGGTAAACAAGTCATTGGATGAGAGGTTATTTTGATCCGGCTGAAATATAGCCGGATTTTGAGGTCCTGTAGATATCTGTGGTGGAGCAGATTGTTACACATATTCAGCAAGGTGACATTTCTTTCCAGGCGTGAACCCCTTCTTCTGTTTCCCTGTTTGATGGCCATTTTTGCCGTAATTCGGTGCTGCAATTGAAAAGGCCCTTTCTGTACTCGGGGATTTGTCGAACAATATGATAGATTGAAGAGCTATGAACTTTGAATACAGTTTTCACACACACATATTCAACAGATCCTTCACTGGCACCTGCATGATGTGCGACATAGTTCATAGATGTTAATTATCATACAGGTCCTGCTTCGAATGGAGAATCAGAATGAGGGGATATATGATCAAGTATGGAAAGGATTGTTTAACCGAGTTAATCTTGATATTTCGTTTATCACCGTATCTGATTAAGTGAAGTAGTCCCTAGGATTAAGAGCATTTCAGACTAACCCTACCACTTACACATACCTGTCGAGACCAAATTTAGAAATGTCATATGCTAAGTGCTTGCATCCAAACTTTGGTAACGATTCATTGACTCTAGTTCTTCTCGTCCAAACCAAACAACCAAAGTTCACACAGCGTATCCATTTGCAAGCCTCTGACACAAAACCCACTAAAACATACCACCTCAAGCCAGCATCTTTCCCAAACTTCCAGGTTTCCTACATCACCACTACTGTAATTTCCTCTTATTGACATATCCAGGTTTTATTTCCCTCTCATCTGTCCTTGCCAAACCACAATCGAACCAGAAAAGAACCCATAGTCTCTTTGCTGAACAAGTCTTTCTCTATCATTAACCCTTGTGCCGTTAAAACATGCCGAATGTCAAAGCAACTCGTCGTCAAAGCGGAACACTACGTTATTGTCCATCAAGCTGCTTCCAAAAAAGCAAAGTTCCAAACATCTATGTAGCAATTGCTTTTCAAAGTTCAGAAAAAAAACTAACGTTTTGTGATGCCGTTCGTGGGTTAGGGGTTTATTGCTTTTTATGTATAAGGTTGGTTGCAAGGCAAGGGGGGGATACCCGGTGAGGACAAAACCGGATAGAGCACGGAGTGTGACAGTGTACTACGGTGAGGTTGTGGTGATGACATCAGATGGTAAGTGCTACGTATCAGATCGAGAGGGTTGTGTGTTGAAAAGAGAGAGTTGTCTTCACAATAGGTGCAATAAGTGGTGTGTATAGTCTTAATGTTAATGATTGCCAGCCTTGTGTATCTTGGTATTGTTTTGTCTGGGGAAAGCTTTATGCCAGACAGGAGGCATTGATGGCAACATTGAATTCATGACATGGTGATAATGTCGAGATCCAGCTGTGTAGACGTTACAGATACTTGCCCATAATGGGGATTTCAGAAGAAGACATCTAAAAATTGTTGATCTCTACATTCTTCACATGCTCATTCATGTGAATCTTTAGATACCCGAAAGATTTTCACTATCACCGGTCTGCACCACAAAACAGAAAATCCCTCCGACTAACAAATCATCGACCCCCTCCCGATCGATCTGCCTTCATTCTTTCCTAATTTAAATACTCATCGGTGTCCGAATCCGGGCTAAACCATTCCGAACCACAACCAAGCTCGATGTGCATGAATTCCGCTCAGCGGCATTTCTGCGTGTTTTTTCTTCTTCTTTTAGGTGAATAAACAAAACAAAACACACGTATTAACTGTGGTTGTGCCGTCAGCGCTAGGGAGGCTTGTGAACGGGGAGAAGCGAGTTTCGGAGAATTTAATTGTGTGCGATGATTGAAGGGATTGCGGATGCACAGACGGGTCAACCAGAGATTACTGTGATATGGAACACTAAAACAAGGAAACATTTAGAGAATAGTATTTAGAGGGAACATCTACACATAATGTCAGTGACCTTGTGTACACTGAGATATGTAGTAAATAGCTGTGTACATGTTCCTTTCTGTGAAGAAATAATGATACCTTTTGCTGTATCATAAAGCAAACTTGCCCAATTCATAACTGAGATTTCTTTGGGCTTTAAGATTCTGCATCCACAAACAAGATGTTTCAGATCTTCCTGGCCTATAACAAGCCCGCATATAACTTGGAGGGGTTATCTTAGCATCAAACCCCTACACACAGGTCACGAAACTCCTAACCCGAGTTCTTTATATTGTCACCGAGTGCCCTGGATAGTGACTTCCCGCGCGATATGGTGAAGGGCCCTGTCAAATGTTATGTTACAATGTCACAGAAAGTCATACACCGAGACCCTAGAAGACGTCGATGGTAACATTAACTTTATACCTCGTCACTACTTGATACAAGGTCTATCATTAATCCATCTCGCAGATCCTGTTTAGTTGGGCCGAACAGTACTATGGCCAAGAGACGGCAAGCCAACATCCGGCCGCTTGACCCATATTTGTAGCCTATTTGGCAGAGTCTACATGCTATTTCCGAGCCACCATGTAGCTTCCTGCACTTTTAACCTCTGACCCTTACAGCCAGATAGTCAACCCTAGAAGGATAGACAACAGTGGTGTGGCCACAGCCAACATTCCAGTATCCATAACTGCCCCACTCTTCTCTGTACTCGTCTGCTGCGCTTCCGAGCTCCTCGGAGTACTCTTCGCCGACAACGAATCCTCCTTTGTCCCCTTGGCAGTAACCAACCCACTGTACGACTGCCCCAACGTCGGCAACGGCACGTTTCCATCCACCTGCCACCCGCCCGCCGTCAACGCAGGACACTCCCTTGTCGATACGCTCGAGCTATCATACGCCGATCTCGGGATCCCCGTCGGCGTGTTCGTCGCCCACCGCGACTTGAGGTTGTCAAAGTCGGGCTGCACGGCCGTCGGTGTGCCCTTGCGCGTGAACCCATCGTAGACATCACCGGTCGCGGGGGCCGTGGCGTCCCCGGGCGCACCGTAGGAGACGAGTCCGTAGTCGTTTTGCTCCTGGATCCATTCGTAGGCGATGGCGCCGGACCAGTCGTTGACCATGGGGTCCGAGAAGATGGCGTCCATGTCTTCCCACTGGCGTGCGTCGCCGACGTTGCAGCCGGTTTCAGAGAAGAATATGGGGATGGGGAAATCCTTGGCCATTTCTTGGAGCTTGTCGTAGCCGGAGCCCGTGTAAGTGTTGGGCGTGCACCATTCATAGGCGTTGATGCCGAAGAAGTCGACAATTTCTTCGTTCTTGCCGCCGCAGGTTAAGTAGTCTTGGAGCATGGGGCGGAGCTCGACGATGTCGGTGGCGCTGTAGCCGATGAGGACGGGGCGGTAGCCTTGTTGGTCGCGGTAGGCTTTGATGTCGTGGACGGCGGCCTTGATGTAAGGGGCAGCATGAGACTGGTCGTTCTTGGCGATGACCTCGTTGCCGACGTAGAAGCCGAGGATGTTGTCGTACTTGATGAAGGCATCGAGGGTTTTGGTGTACGAATCGAACTGGGTCTGGTTCCAGTGGGTGTCATACTTGAGGAGGTTAGCCAAGATAAGAGTTTGCAGTATAAGGGAAAGAAACCCACGGGCAGGATGTAGGAGTCGAAGTCGTCGAGGTCAATGGTCAGGTAGATGCCAGCATCTTCAAAGACCTTCATACAACCATCGTGATCAGCAGTCTGGTCAACATGGTAGACGCGGAGCGTGTTGACGCCAAGTTCTTTCATGAGCTTGACATCATGAGTGCACTGGTCTGTATCAATGAGAGGGTCACTTGGACGAAGTTGGTAAGCAACACCTGAGTATCCGTCAGTAAAGGTTCTAGCAGAATCTAACGTACGGATGTCGATCTTGTACCCTTCATGAAGAATTGGTTGCCGTCTTCACCATAAATCTTGTTTCCGTATTGCTCAAGCTTGGAGATGGCAGAAGCGGAAGCAACAAGTCCCAACGCCAGAATGATCTGCTTAGGCGCCATGATTTACTGATAGATTTGATGGTTGTGATGAACTAAAAGAGTGTTCTAAAACGAATGACTTGCAATAACGAAGACAAGAGAAAACAACAACGCCCTATGCAGTCCTTGACAAAAAGACACAGAACCTGCCACGAGAAAACTCGAAAAATCAGACCAAATCCGATAACAACAGGATCCTCTCCACTCTTTAAAAGCAAAAACTCACGGCAAACCTTCACCCATATCATCTTCAGACCAACTCGCAATCGCCAACGTCTCAAGTAGAAACATGAAGGCACGCAGGGAGGAATATTGCTCAGGCACAAGGGAAAGAGCCAGTCACATCTCTCTCGTCCTTATGAGATGGGATGAATGAATCGGGTGGCATGTATGCAGCTGTAGGTTACATGATCCTTCTATTTCGAATTTCTTAGCGCGGTTGGTGTTTGCAATGTGACCTTCCGGTTGGGCATCAGGATGTGGTGGGACGGAGACATGGTGATGATTTGTGGGTTGATCCTGTAATTAAGTTGGTGTTTATCATGATATATTACTCTATATGTGTGACTGTCCAACCGAATTTATTTGCTTCATGCTGGCAGAGTCTAGGTGAGATGTTGCGCTAGCACAAACACCAAATAAACAAGAGAAAACAATATCTGACACTGGACTAATGTGGCATATTCAGGTACAGGAACATCAAAGGAAAGAAGCTCATCCCTCACTCCAGCCAACCGAACTTATCAAGAAAACTAAAATTCACCTTATTCCTCTTAGCTGCATAAGTATAATTCCCATAGTCCAAAGCCACATCGCAAGTGTGCCAGTAGCTAACTATAGTGCGTTTTGGATGTGTAGGTTGAGTTGGTTATGAGGGACGGCATGGCATGGCCAGGGAATACACTTGATCAACTCAAGAGTCTGCAGGGCTTGGAGTTCATTAGTGGCAACATTGTGTCGTGACGACGGGGTTAACTAACGAGGCAATGGAGATGGCTGGTTGCGAGAGATGAGCCGAGACAGTGTGTTCTTTGAAAGAAGGCTTGACGCATGAAGATGGCTTGAGTATTGATTCACGGTTGCTGATACTGATGTCAAGACTTTTGTACTACCGTTACATCTGAGGTACATATATACACTCTGTATCTTATCGCGGCAACCTGAGAGGTATACGAAGAGGAATATTGGCGACAGGGACGAATCTGTTTTCACTTTCAACCGGTTCGGTTGTTTACTGTAATCTCTGTTAATGTTGTCAAACACCAGCATCATTGCGAACTGAAAAAACTTGCGACAAGCCCCGAGACTCAAAGCTCTCAATTATCTCCCTTTTCCCGAAGTGTTGGATATATACATCCCTACATTCCAACCCTGACATCTACCCAATGATATCCTTTCACCATCGTCCTTTACCGCCATATGCACCCCCTCATTCTATCGGCGTCCCGCCACACTGTCAAAACCCGGATTAATCCAGTACGCTGCCGAGATCTATATCAATTACAAAATATATGTCGTGGTCGCCGTCAGCGTCTACGTAGAAACCTGGACAATTTGTGTGACCAGCCAATGCGGCTCCGGAAAGCAGGAGAAGCAACATTGCCATGGTGCCAGATGTCGGGCGTCAGTGATGCAGTTTCGCGATGAGGGTGTTTCGGGCTTGGCAGTGGGAGATATATAGGGAAGAGCGAGACATTCTCATGGATGTGATGTCGGAGAGATAATGGATGATAAATAGATGACGATGAGGGTTTTGGTATATAGATACCAGATGATTTTCAAATATTAACGATACTCAGCAATGTCAGGCAAAGCTTATTTAAGGTTATCCAAAACGACAAATTATTTACAGTGATTAATGCTTGTTGATGCTAGATTCTTTTGATTCATTGCCGATTCATTGTCGGTGTTCCAAATGGGTATGTCATAATGTAGCTTTGCTTTGAACTAATACGCCGTATGAGAAAGATGACAAGAAGGCGACCAATCATCTTCTAAATAATCAAACAGAATATTTCTAAAGCTACACACGAACATGCTGCGACTGAAATATCTACAACTCACAGCAGAACATTTCGTTGAGAGTTTTCAAGTGCAAATTTCATTCGATACCAACCCTCCTGGTTAACATTAAATTTATTCTTATTCGCCAATATTTAGCAACGTGGCGCAGTGGAAGCGCGCCGGGCTCATAACCCGGAGGTCCCTTGATCGAAACGAGGCGTTGCTATTCAGTGATTCTTTTTTTCATATTCAACATGCTCGTCTAACCCTGAATATGTTGAGCCTCAACCCTAACCATACAAACTCGAACCTTATTGTTTGTTGTGCCTTCGTCTAATTAACTGTATGCAACTTATCTGTAGGCAATCATATGAGCCTCTACACCAATTCGGCTTTCGCTCTTTTGTCTCCAGAACCGCCATACATAGCCCCAATCCCTAACATATCTCAGCCCGCAAAATTTCTTAACCGAAGTGATCAAAGACCGGACTTACGGCGCTACAACGAATCATCTTCAAGTTGCAAAGATAAAATCTGTTGCCGTGAAAATGGCGGAACGCCCACGATAAACTGATAAACCATTGTGACGGCCGCAAAGACGTTTGAGACAGAACTGTCATCTTGCCGATCCCATTTGGGGTCGCCGGCTTGACAAGTATGCTGACGGCTAAAATTGATTATCAACTGACCTTGGTTCCTCTGTCAAAGTACTTATGACCCACACTTACTTACCCATCAACTATCATTATGACTCATGGCCGAATCAGGTAATTCGCTTAGACTTGACATGGTTCTAGGCGCGATGCCAATGGTTCGCCGCCAAACGAGACTGCTGCATAATCATGCTTAAAAATCCACAGCTGTCCAACTTGATATCCCAATTCCGTTTCCTTTGGTTGTCATCAGACATCATCCGAACTCATCGTGCTCATCTTGTCAACTAGACACTCTCAACGCCCATTTCGTCGAGTCCGTCTACCAGTACCCGCACCTCCTTTTTTTTTTTTTTTTTTTTCTAGATACAGAGGAAGTGCCCTCTGCGGCTAGCACAGGGCACAGTAGCCCATTCCCGTGTTTACTTTCGAACTCGTTAAATTTCCCCCTTCGGCCTCAAGGCGAGGCCGTATTATATTGCCTCCGTGGCAGCCACCGACAGAACAATTTTCACAATGTGCTACAGACAGACCTCCATCTCCTTCCGCCCGGCCCAACCGGGCCAGGCCGGCGGCCCCGCGGTGTACTAGTTCGTTGCAGTGCCATTCCAACGACAGCAGCAGTAACACAAAGAATTACTCCAACGGGGCTGTCAGCAGTGTTTTCTCTGGGTTCGTTGAGCCGGGATCTGTGTCTGAAGGTTCATCCATTGGGTCTGTAAATTCGAGTCCCGAAGTGCCGCTCGTACCTGATTTCGATCTCGGTGCGTTCGCCGCGACGGACGGGCAGAATTGGCAGCCGGACTTGCCAGTTGATTTTTCACTTGCTGGGGATTTCTTAGATTGTGAGTATTTCCGGAGGCATCCAGCCGGCTCACAAGATATAAGACCACCGCTAACCCCACATTCTCCAGTGCCCTTCACTGATTTCTCTAGTCTTGATTCCATCACTCAGGCCTCCACGACCCTCTCTGAAAACGACTCTCTGAATCCTTTGACCTCTACTACTTCCCTTGTATTCCCTCCACTTTCCGCCCCCGCTCCTGTTCCCAACCCCAACTCCACTGCCTCCATGCAGATGCAAATGTCCTTGGCGAACTCTCACCTTCTACTCTCCGCTCCCGTCCTGCCTAACATCCCTTCGCAATCTCCTAATTCCTCGTCTCCGTCCGACCGCTCTCCGGACTCCGCGGCCTTTGTACTGTCCCGGAAGCGTTCTCGGACCACTGCCAAGTTAGACGAGGACGCCGAAGAGGATGATGTGGCGGCTGTCCGCCGGCACAAGAACACGCTGGCGGCGAGAAAGTATCGGCAGAAGAGACTTGACCGTATCAAAGAGCTTGAGGATGCTTTGGCTGAGGTCACCTCTGAACGGGATGACCTGAGAATCCGCTTAGCTAGGCAGGAGGCGGAGACTGCGGCGGTGAAGGCTATGATGGGAAGCTTCGGTCATGGAAGCACTAAGAAAGATTAGTTTTTTTTATGTTACTGGTGAGCTTATGTTTATAAGCATTGCGGCGGATTGGCGCGGGGTTTAGCCACGAATGTCTTATTTTTTTCTAATTAGAGAATGGACTTTTCTTTTCCGACTTTTCTCCATTTGTGACATGTGTGTAGTGAACGATTACTTATCTTACCCAGCTGGTTATTGTAGTGGTACCGAGAGCTTTTTTTTGTATACAAAAGATCTTAACTCTTAGATCTGAAATGGCAATCCACACATACAATATCACAAGGTCCAAGACGATGGCCATAAAGCAGAGTACTATACATCTAGAAGGAATAAAAATTTGATTTGATCTCGGAAATGTTAGCTCTTCAAACTAGTTGCGTGATGTCTATCATGAAGCGTTTAGATTGCTCATGAAATCTGAATAAGGAACGCGGTATCATTAAGTTCAACTCCATAATCGTCATATTATAAGGAAATGGTAAAAAGGATCAAGTGTGGTTTTCCACTTAGATTTCCCACATATCCCTCACAAATCCAGGAACATTTGAAACCTCATGCACCGGCAGGCAACAAGATCGTGAATCTTAGGATTAGTCCGATTTGGTATGTAATGTCAAGACGATGAGATGATGGGATATGGGGACACATTGGATCCGTTGATGTAGTCTTACCGTGCAACAGTGAAACATTGGTTACACCAAGTGATAGATCATTATCGAGTCCGGAAAAGGCATCAGAGGAATATCAAGATTGAATGGACTGTCTGTCAGATCTTCGTTCTGGCTGGTGACATGAGGGACTAAACAATGTTTATATATAGTTTTTGACATCTATCTGTCAACTTTGGACAGTGTTATATTTATCAAGTTAGAAGAGTTATCGTTGTGTTACTACATCTATATCTATATATACACATACACACAATCTGCTATTATACATTGTGAATCATTTGTCCCTGGAAGATGAATTATTGTTGGCTCTACCCATAAGATACAACAGTGAGATACCATTATTGATCGACCCTATTGAATAATTTGCTTCCATACTGGATGGAAAAGACAGGCAGTCATAATTGATTGTCCTGAGATCTCATGATGATTAATTGGATATCACGAGAGTACCATATAATGTCACCATGATTCCGAATGCTTCACAATGTCTCATAAGAATATCTTGGAGTAAATGTTGGTTGAAAATTGTAACAACATCATGGTCTTGCATTTGTTATTCAATATCTAAGTGATACTAAAGTCAAGTTACATGAGTCATTATGAGCCAAGAGGCTTTATACATCCCAACACCACCTTGTGCTACTTCAGTTCTGTGCGGTGAATTTTCTATCGTTCCATTATAGTGTAGACTCGCTCAAGGCGATCATCAATGACAAATTATCATCCATATTATTATGGCTTTCAGTTCTATAGCCATCATCGTAAGCACCGAAATCATCTGCGATATTATCCTCTCGAACGCCCCAGTCCCAACAGCTGATCGCGGGCTCATCTACAGATAAGTCTTTATCATCCTCAACCACTTCTGCAACATATTGAACTATGAAACGTCTATCAACAGACCCTTCATATCCCCATCCCACCACTTTCTTTGTTCTTTCGATACCCAACTCTTTCTCCTTTTTCAGTTCCGCTTTTGACTTGGGCTTCGCATTTTTCTGGGCAATTTTGTTGATTGGACAACCCCCTTTAACTGCATAGGAGTCATTATGGATGCCCCAATCCAAGTGCATGAGGTACAACGGGACAATGTGATCCACCCCAAACACTGATTTGCTCCGTATTGTCGAGTTGATGGGCGTTAAACCCTGGGTACGGAGCATCGCGGAACCCTTCCATCCTGTCTACTTTCTTGGTGCGACCCGTGAGAACAGCGCAGACAAATACCTTGATTCCAAAGAAGCCAGTATCGGGCTTTTCTACAGTGACATAGGTCTCATCAAATGCCTCCAGAGCCGCGGCTATAGTCGGATATGAGTATAGCCTTTTTCCATTGGTCCAGAAAGCATCATGGCTCTGGAAAACTTCGCCATTCTTACCGGAGATCGAGGTACCATCGAAGAGAAAGCCATTTTGTGATATAATATCAGAGTTCCGCTAGATAATCAGGTAAACGGATGTCTTGGGTGTAGTGATCTTTGTAGCGAGGGCTTCTGTAGTATCGGCCTTCGAGGCACCTTTAACGTGCTGACGTAGTTGGGAAGGTGAGCTACTTGCAAGTTCCTCTCGTAGACTGGCTTGAACCTGTCTGAAGGCTTCTGTAAAAGATGGCAAAGTGATGTTTTCGACATCAAGGACACGCATATAGTGTGGGACCTGTCTCTTGATCATTTTCAGATTAATGTTGACAGTTTGATTTTTCTGCTTGTGCAAAATGGAATTGGCTGGCGAATTGCCGTTGATATAATTCTCCATAATTTGTAAACGGACTTGTGATAACGAGGCACTTCCATTGTATAGATGGTAAGTGACCTCACCGATGGGGTACGATGACGGTAATGTCCGGGTCATGCGTAGATTCCCAAATTTGAGGCATAGTTTTGAATAGTGAGCATGCTCATAAGCGTACTCTTGGGTGATACCTCCATAGCCCTTTGCAGCCAGGCTGTCAAACTCCAGTTCCCGTAGTAGAGTCAATCGGACGAGTGAGTCTTGGTCAAGATCTGGTGGGGGTATGGTGAATAAGGGCGATTATGCGGTACTGCAAAAATATCTTGATATTCGTCATTGGGGTCACGAAACCATTATTTTCTTTTGTACGATTTATTCACAAAATTACGCCCAACCATAATGGTAGAATTTTCACAATAATTCTATAATTTCTGACCAAAAAGCTAGGATAAGAATTCATGTTTTGACGATAATTCGCAGTGGGTTTCCATGGAGAAGATATCTCAAAGAGCTCAATGCCTACATAACAAAAGAAAATCGTCAAAAAAAAAAATTTAAATATCAGAGTTTAACCTCCATCCCAATAGCAATTCCAAACAAAGAAAAAAAAACTTCCAGGAGGACAAGGTACGGTTTGCCAGCTAAACTGGCGCATCGGGAATTGAGCCCAATGCGGGGGCCAAACCCGCAACCTTGAGATTAAGAGTCTCACGCTCTACCGATTGAGCTAACCGGGCCGGGTGATTCCTTGTAAGAAAGGTATGTGCAAAAAACAACTCAAATTGGGTAACTACCATATTGTTAATAACCCTAAATAGATAGAAATGACCCAAATGATTTGTTAAAGAAAATCCATACGGCTTAATATTGTGATTGAGTAGGGAGTAGCTATCTACTTTCATATTCTAGGGTATCATTCAGCTATCTTAAATCTCACCTGTTCCGAACAGCTCCATGGAGATTCTTTGATCATCCACACCCTGGGAAACCAAATCTGCCTTAACACTCCGCATGAAGTCGACAGGACCACAAATCATGTATTGTGTCGACTTGTCATCTAGATACAATGCGTCTTTGTTCAGATCCTTCACTTTGAGTCTCTTCCCATCACCTTCCCGAGTCAATATCACCGTCTTGGTTACTGAACCAGCAGCACCATTAATGACCGCCTGGATCTCCTTCACAAAGACCTCCTCTTCTGAGTTTCGGCAACTATGCACCCAAGAGACCTTTCCGCCCGAGCTGGTGGTCTTTATGGCTTCTAGCATGGCCGTCAATGGAGTTGCGCCGACACCTGCCGAAATTAGAACAACCGGAGTTTGCTTCGAAACGTCCAAGACGAACTCACCCTGAGGATGAGTGACGAGAACCTCGGCACCTTCATCAAGATGGTGTAGGACATTAGATACAAGACCGGCTGGGTGATCTCCTTCCGCAATTATTTTCACGGAGATGCGATAGGTAGATAGCCTATCAGTTGGCGGAGCACTGAGTGAGTATTGACGAGTTTGAGGATACTCCAAAGATGGAACCTTCACCTGAACTGAAATGTATTGACCCGGTTGGTAACTTGGTAAATCTCCAGATTTAGGTGCCAAATAAAATGAAGTAATTGTAGGAGTTTCCACTACCTTCTTCACAATCTTGAACGGTCTGAACCCATCCCATCCGTGTGCCTTGTGTTCTGAGTATATAGAAGCTTCTGCTTTGATCAAGATGTCGGCCAGGATACCATACGCAGCACCCCAGGCTCCGAGAACTTCGGGAGTTGCTGCATCGCCAAGAACCGCTTTGATGGCAGCGAGGAGATACTCTCCCACAATGGGATAGTGCTCTGGCTGAACCGTCAAAGAGGCATGTTTGTGGGCGATGTGTGTAACAAGGGGTAGCAAAGCCGAGGGATTCTCTAGATGAGTGGCATAGAGGAGGATGGACTGGGCGAGAGCTCGAGGCTGCGCAAGCGTGGCTTGAGAGGTAATGTTGAAGATTGATTTAAGTGAAGGATGAACACTGAGGATATTACGATAAAACAAGGTGGTAATGTCCAATACATGTGCCTGTAGAGGCGGAATAGTGGATTTTATGATGGCAAGCTGGGTGGGGGTCAATGGGAGTGCCATTTTCTCAATAAGCGTGGTGATTCAATGACTTGCGAGAAAAGAAGTTGATTTCTCAAAGTTTTCAGTCATGACAAGCCATTTTATACTAATAACTCATATATACAACACACCAACTATGTTACGATATCTCATCGTGAGATCCTTCTCTCCGATCCTATCCGAGCATGATGGATCTTCGCAAACTACTTCCCTTGAAGTTTCTCGCTCATGAATCCCTATATGGCAACTTGAATAGAATAAAAACCGGATCTTCGCGCGCGTGGTACCACAATCCATCCGCCATGACTTATGCCAATCCAAAAAGGGAAAAGGGCGGACCATAGAGAATGAATAAGCGGCCTCTGACTGGCTACGGCTATCGGTAAAACTCAACTACATTCATTCTGTTACTTGAGAAAAATACATGAACTATGGAATCGCGATTTATAATGATCATCTGATCAGGTTATGGATATCATTTACCTTGGGAAAGTCTAAGTGGTGCCACCGGCATCTATATTATACCCCCGGCGAACTAAGCAAATTTGATATAAATTTAATATTTGGCTCTTTGCCTTAGGCTCACAGGCCTACTTCCTGGGTATCTCTGCCAGACATCCGGCAACAATGCAAAATGTTTCCACACAAGGGAATGCCAGGATCATCAAGCACGTGGCTTAGCCATCTTACCAAGAACTTGCATTATCACATTTGATGCAACCATCATCTTCATCTCTAAAATCGAACATAACCCTAACTAACCCTCAAAAGCCGTGATCCATGAAATCAGAAGTGGTGCTCACCCCTGTCTACCGAATCTTCCGCATATTACACTGTGTTAATAATGCAGAAAATAGGAGCCCATACAGTGTCACCTTAAATCCTACACACGGCTCAATTTTCGTGATTTGATGAGCTCGAAACCTGAGCCACGACTTGTAACGGAGATATAGAAGACGGCGACAAGAACTAAAGGCCGATCGAAGGTTTCAGATTGAATTTCAAGAACAATTCTTGAGGTTAATTGGTAATTGTTAATACTGCTGCTACCTGCGTCATTATATCTAGAATTCTCAAGGACAATTGAGGTATCAACAACGTCGACTTTTTCATACCCAAGCATTTACAAATTGCTTTTGAAGATTGTCCTACTGACCCACAATCGGATCCTCGGGATTACACATCAAAGTCCACTCGACATTTGACCTTCTCGACTCAAGCCTTTCTATGGGATCCACATCTATCTATCACCTGATCATGCCAGCCAACTACAATTCCACAGCCCACGGGCTCTCTATATCCCCTCGCCACTCTCAATCCATTTCGATATCCTCTTCTTCGCCTGTCCCACCAGGCCCCAGAGAACGAACATCGCCCTCACTCTCACCGAATCCGACCGGCAACCGCCTCTCCCAACGATTGACTCACTTCAACAACTATAGCAACTTCGGATTGACGGTTGGTGGCAATGAATCTCTTTGGGAACAAGCAAAGGAATATTCCATGAACTTGTATACCACCAGCATGCGGCGGTTCCTGGCGCTGCCGCCCGGACAGCAGATATTGGTGGCTATATTAGGAGGCATCGGCGGTATTGTTGGGTTGATCATGATGTTCAAGTGGCATTCCATCGTCCAGTCTCTGATCCCCATTGTCAAGAAATGGCGCGACATCCGCGGCGGCTGGTTGATCGTCTGGTTTATGGTCTTCATCACTTCGTTCCCGCCCATCATTGGGTACTCTACTGCCGGTATGATTGCCGGATTTGTCTACGGGTTCCCTGGTGCCTGGCCCATTGTTGCCAGCGCCTGTGTGGTGGGGTCGTCATTGTCGTTTTTGACGAGTCGGACGATTTTCAGCGGATATGTGCATAGATTGGTGGGTCAGGACCCGCGATTTGTTGCTTTGGGGCAGGTTTTGAGGCGGGATGGGCTGGTGATGTTGACGGCTATTCGATTTTGTCCGCTGCCGTTCAGTTTGTCAAATGGCTTCTTGGCGACGATCCCAACAATCACGCCCGGGGCCTTTGCGTTGTCTACGACTTTGTCGACGTGAGTACACTTTATATCTTTCATATAACAGTTTCAAACATTCCAGGTATTAACAATTCAACAGACCTAAACTCCTCATCCACACATGGCTTGCCAGCCGCATTGCCCTCT
The DNA here is from genome assembly GCA_030294605.1 of Ambrosiella beaveri. Lineage (NCBI taxonomy): Eukaryota > Fungi > Ascomycota > Sordariomycetes > Microascales > Ceratocystidaceae > Ambrosiella > Ambrosiella beaveri. Next base: position 23,290 of record JARQWA010000115.1, read on the forward strand.
TAGCTGAGAACGGCGACACCATGTCCAGCGGCGAGAAGGTCGTCAACTACCTCAGCATGGCTTTCGCTGCTATAGTCGGCGTTACCGTCACCGTAGTTATCTACAAACGCACCATGTCCCGTGCTGCCAAGCTTGTTCACGAGGGCGACCTGGACGGTGACGAGAACGGTGATCTTGAGCGGGGTCTTATGAGCCCGCCGACCCCAGAAAACGTCCAGGGTGACGAGGATGCCATTTCGATGTGGGGCATCGATGGCGATGATGATGACAATGAGGAGGATGCGTACAGGGATCGCGCATACAGTGATATCATGGGGAAGCCGGGTGGTCTTTTGCATTAAGGGGGGCCCTTTTATCAATTTCTTAGTTCATTAATCTACTGGTCATATCATGTATATATACAAACGCATCTACCTCGCAGAACCTAGTCCAATGTCGTCATCCGCAGTTGCTGCAGTGCGTCGATGATCATGTCAGGCCGCGCGCGCAGAGCATTATGATAAGCAGCGTTCGTCTCAAACACATTGCAATTTCCAACCTTCATCGCCGTCTTGCGCGCCAGTCTGTTATCGACATACAAATCGTCGACATAGCTGACAGCATAGATAGGTACAGTGTTCTGGGCAAGCTTTTCCTGGTCGTAGATGTGCGACCAGTCGTCCGCTTGTGCTAATTTTTGGGCGACACCGGCAAGAGAGCGCAGGCCTTGATTGTTTTCAAAGTGCGACGGGAAAATCATTTCGCCGGAAAAGAAAGGGGGTTTCGATTCGCTGAAGGCGGAAACGGAGTTGTCCTTGAGCCAAGCGAAGGATTCCCGTTCCAAGCCTATCCGTTGCGCAGCCCAGTTGGAGATGGATCCGGGGCCGTCACAGTAGATGGCTTCATGAAGGATGGCATAAATGATGTTATAGTCAAAGTTCGTTTCTGCCTCAATGTTGCTAAGTGTAGGACTAGTCAGGTACCCGAAAGTATCCAAGTCCAGTGATGCGCGAGTCAGAATCCGGTGAATTTTGTCTAAGCCGCCATGTTGGCCAAACGAGATACCCATGGTGAGGAAACTCTGCACTGTCAGCTTAGAAGATGATGGCAGTGTGATGCCTCCCTTCGACTCGATGTACCTGCAGATCTTGAATACCTTAGCCGCATCACCAGGGAACTTTTTGTAGAACGCTTTGTTTCTTTCAGTTGCTCGATCAAATGTCGCAGAGTACACTGTATCGGCAGATTCGCCGACGGGGGCCAAACCACCGGTCAGATACACCTCTCGAACGCTCTCAGGGAACATTGATAGGTAAGACATGCTTACAAAGCCACCAAAGGACTGCCCGAACAGAGACCATGTCCGCATAGCAGTAACTGGGACATCTGCCATCAAGGTTTTTCTGATGGCCTCAAGGTCGCGAATAATATTGTCCTGGCGGAAGTGACGTAAGTACACCGCCTTCTCATCATCAGTTTTACCTCTCAGGGTTTCCGCTGAGACAGTAGTGCTGAATCCAGTACCACGATAATCAACGAAAAGGAACCGATAGATCGGAAGGCGGCTAGTGATTGGATGAGGAACTGGGTCGCCGCAGCCAAAGCCGGGACCTCCTTCAAGATAAACCAGCCATGGCTTTTGAGGCCGATTCAGGGCACTATCCTTAAAGGTGGTCTCGGCGATCGTCTTGTCGGCGTGTATGACTGCACGTGCAAAGAGGGTAATAGTGTCATTATGATCTCCGGTGTAATCAAGGGGCACCTTGAACGTCATCTCACTGATAGTGAAATTGCCTTTGTCATCTTATTAACGTGTCTGAATCATCACCCAAGCTCATGGTTCTTAGACTTACTAGAACGATATGTCAACACTTCCTTGCTTCGCATAGCTGGCGGGATTTCAAGATCAAGTCTCATGTTGGCAGGTTTCCTGGGGATATTTGAAGCTACGGGAACTCGCATATTAGTTGATATATTCAGTTGCTTGCGTATGACAATCATGCAGGTTTTGAAATATTTGATACAGCCGCGGCGTGTTCGGATACTCACTGGGCATGATGTGTAGCGGGCCTTAGATCCAGGTCGGAATGTTGATAAGCTATTCCAATGATCTTCCTTGAGACGGCTATTGAACATGTACTCTTGTCAAATGATAATCTATTATGTGATAATGTGTGGGATTTTCCAAGGTTTTTGAGCACACTGAAACAAGTAAAATTGGGGAGTTGATAAAGATTCAATATCTGGTAATGAGCTAAAAAGCGTGACATCAAATGGTTCAGTTATCCCACAAAAAGTACGATATTGATATTTCATATAATCTAATATTGAATAGTTACCCAACCGAGACATTCATGCGCCGTTCCTGACCCCGCCTCACCACGCAGACAGTGTAAATTATTCTCTGTATTTCAATTCACACGTTCTCGAAAGACCCGTGATTCGAGTTCATGGTGCTCTTAACAGTCAGTTTAGGGGTAATCACCGTTTCAGAGGACAGTGTGTCGCCTAGCTTACATCAATCAATCCATAATAAGATGACTAAGCAACTTCAGGATCACCGGCCCACTAAAAATCTCAACCTCAAAACTTCGTTTCCCTCGCGGCTCGGCGATCTTTCTTCTTTCCTTTCTCACTTTATCACACGCTTCAATCTAAGCTAGTCAGACTCAAATGCCATCGTTCCAGAGTTGGTGCCATCAAAGGCGATGAATGTTGTCACAAACATACAAACTCTTGTTGAAGCCTTCAGTGCTCTTGCAGACCAAGTCCAAGGCCTGACAGATCGCAAGACGATCTTAGAGCACAAGCTCCGATTCGCTCACGAACAGGTAAGCTGATTATTTTTTGAGAAGGTTCTGCGGTTAGCCGCCGTTTCAGTCGCATGATGAACAAAAAATTTAGCTCTAGATCAAGAGTTGCTTTGCAACGAGGATCGACGAAAATTTACCACTTTCTGATCGAGTTGAAAACCCTTCAACTTTGTCTTCCGTCCGGCCTTCAAGTCGGCTCGGACTTAAACTCAAGACACCTCCAGCTAACAATTGATTATTTGTTCGCCGATAGTTCCAGTATCTTGCCGACAAGTATGCTCCGGCAGCTCCCGAGATCTCTGAAGCCATTGCCAAGCTCCAATTGCCCTCTTCATATTCAGATCATCCCTCAGTAAACGACGCATCTGTACCCCTTCCTCGCCGTAACGGCACCGTCGTAAACGCATCGCATCAAATTGCCCTTCTAATCCGTGACGGTCGACGTGCTGCCTCACAACTGGCTGCCTCGTCTACCGCCGCTTCGATCGAGCATCTTCCTGATCGCCGGGCCCTCCAGTCGTATCCCCGGCTAAACCTTGCTTCGCCGACACTGGCTCGTCCCAACTTGTATTCGCCAACTTTGGTTTCTCCGCGTAGTCACGCATACACTCATACCTACGTACTTCCCCATCATTTATTGTCTCGTCCACCGGCTTTGTCGTCATCGGCATCGCCTTGTAGCAAGCCAGCTACCACTGTTCATTCTGATTCATCATCTGTGACCTCAATGTCGACTGTACTGGAAAAAGACTTTACGGTGGAAGGGAAAAAGGGCGAACTGAAATGCCCTTTTTCTACAGCCGCTTCAACGGCGCAGCGTCTACCGGGTCATCCGCATGTCCCCAATTCTAATTCTCAATATGAAGATGTCGTGAATAAGGCAGATGCTGCCAATAAACATACCTCTGTTGGTCACAGTGCCTCCGCTGTTGACTCGGGTTCTCTGTCAGCCCATCCTTATGATCATCCGGAACCTCCGCAGGCTCGGCGACTGTCCTTTGCGCCAACGGAAGGCTCTCTTACCCGGCACCCTCCTGCCGCAGACCCCATCTGCGCGGCACTGGCTGGGTCCGAGGCTGGAACTGGGTCACAGGCCGATCCCTCGTCCAAGTGCCCCATTCGTTATCTTGATAAGCATTCACCTGAAGAAGTTGCGCAGTACGTAGAAAAGTACAAGCATCAGATTCCTCGCAGTCACGAAATTTGCGTTCGGAAGTATCAAGCCAATGAAGAACAAGTTCGCAAGCTGGATGCAAAGTACGGCGATCTTGCGAGCATGATTGCCGGATTGAGCACGTTGCATAAGCCCATGTTGACTGAAGAGCAGAAAGCACTGCAAGCGATGCAGACTTTGCGGGCTGAAGTTGGGGATAAACCAGAGGAAGCGCCGGCTGATCAGACGACGGAACGGAGTAAGAATGACCGTGTCAAGTCTTGGGTACAACAAGTCGGTCAGACTGTTGGGACCGACACCGAGGGCAATGACGCTGACGACGAGGAAGATGCTGATGGTCGTGAAAGCCGGTTCGATCGTCCGCTGAAGGAAGTGCGAGTTGGTGAATCACCCAGCCGGCCCTGGGGCATCTCCGTCCCCATCACTTCCAACTTCAAGAACCCATTGATGAGGGAGCCCGGTGAGGATGCTCTCAGCGAGGCTTCCACTCTGCCTATCCCCGTTAACATGCCTAGGAAGCCCGAGACGCCGGGACGGAAGAAACCAGAGGTAGACACTCGAGGTTCCAATACGCCAATTGCCCGCGAACCTGACGACAAAGGTCCGAAGAAGTGCCCTTTTGATCATGCTAAACTGGCCGCAATTGGCTTTACTCGTCCCGGGGCTCCTAAACCGGACGAACAACTGCCTCAGTCATCTCCGAATCCGTCATTCACGCCCGCGACTCTGGCCTTCTCCCAACAACAGCCACAACAGCAAGAAGCCCCGCTACCTCAGCGGCCCAGCGCATGTCCAATGGGTCATAGTCGTCCGGGTATTCCTCAGTCATCAACTTCTCAACCTCCGCCGCCGCCCCCAGCCCACGGTAACAGAATACCGAACGGAACTACACAACTTACACCCACCTTTATCAACATGTCCAACAACGTCGGGGATCCTCCTACCGTAGTCGGCGATTCAGCTCCGGCCGTTGTCCAAACACAAGTTGGGGGTGCCCAGGTGGTTCCCCAAATGGTGTTTACGGGGCCAGTGTTCATTGGATATCCGATTGAGGATGCCATGAAGGTTATGCAAATGTTCCATATGGAACAGAAACAGCAATCACAATAACAACAGCCTCGTTAGGTTTTTTTTTTTTCGTCATTTGTTTCCTTTCTGGCCAGAAGATGTTTTTGTTTTGGGGTTCTATTTGGATATTGTTAGCGGGTTTGGAATTTGGCGTTTAGGTGTTCGATACATTCACAACTGGAAATTTCTCTATATATGCATACGTATTTTATCTCGTATCGCATTTCATTTGTATCTATCTTTTTGATTCAAGCAGCAACTATCAAGTTTTTCTTATTTCCGTGATGCTATCAGTATATGTTCTATAGGACCAGGTGGCTACATGTTCTGATAAGAAGGTAGTAGATGGGGCCTGTCTAGGTTTTGGCAGACACAATGTCACGTTGGGATGTCACGATGTAGACGGATTCCTTGAGGTTAATACGTTACTTGCATCTTTAGTCAATTTTACATTTTAGTTTTATATCCTGCTTTAATACGATGAAGCCATTGTCGTTTGTTTATCTCTAGGGTTGTGATTTCACACTAACCCTTATGTTGAGCCACTCCATTAATAACGCTGGAAATTCCCCGCGGTTCTTTGCTAAAGCTAAAACACATGAATGCAACTATAATACAAGAATTCTCACCGTGTTATGTTGCGCAAAGCTGTTTCGTTGCAGACATTCCGGTTGGTCACAGACGGGAGTAAGGGTGGGTGGATTACCTCTAGTGATACTCGCTACCATCTAATCTCGATGACACTTGTTTGGTTTACGAAGTGCCCGAAGCAATGTAGTGCATGCGGTTGGATAGTCATGAGATCTAGCTTGACATTGGATAGAAATCTGCCAAGCTTAATAGCTATAATTAAATATTATCACCACTAGAATGAATGCAACCCGATCAACACCTAATATTACAACATTATGCATTGCCGAAGAATCGATAAACTTGCGGAGGCAAGGGCCTGGGACTATTCATGACTTTGGGATCACAAAGTCATTTAAATTATATAAATATGAATCGATTGTTTTCAGAAGTTTGTTTGTATGACCATGACTATCCGTCGGGAATTGTCACTCGGTCGCGGGTGGTGATGGGGAGAGGGGAGAGGGGAGAGGGGAGAGGGGAGAGGGGAGAGGATAACAGGATGGAAATTGACCAACACTGCGTTTTCATCTGCAGCTTGCCGAGAGGGATGGATACGTATAATGAAGAGATAATTATAAATAGAATGTTGGGTTGATTGCTCACGTATCGGAGACATTTAGGGATATATAATCATGTAAATATCTATGTATGTCGATCAGAGAGATTATGAGGTGTTTGTAACGTTGCTTAGGTGGCGATGACATTATACTAGCGGGGCGGTAGTGGTTGTCGTGCTTACTTGGGCATTTGTGGGGCTTTTCTCAATCAGGTGATATTCTGATATTCTGTGTGATCGGGTTCGGGAATTACATAAGCGAGCCGGAGATTATTATTGAAAGGCAAACTCTGGAGCTAAAGTTTTAGAACTATTTACCCACTTTCGACGTCACCTCTTCGGCAATCTCTTGTATAGAAACTTCGATTTACGAAGACCATGAACACAGAATCTAGACTTGAGCAATATTGATTACCTCAAATCTCTTAAACTTGTTCATTCGTTTGTTCCTCCCCCCTTTTCTTTTCCCAATAAAAGAACTGACCATCGTCACCACCGACATTTTCCAACCTTTTACACAGACCTCTTTCTTTATGGAAAGCATGTAGTAAAAATCCAAGGTAAAAATATAAATATGTAAATATAACCCAAAATAAAGTCTTTACGTTCAATGATAATGCACGGATGGTGTCGTGACAGTAGCCGCGCGTAGTAATCGATAGTTGTGAGGTCTTTGGTCAGGGGCTACGGAATCCCGATCCGGCCAGTAACGTCTTTGCTTTCCGGACTGACGGACACGGAGAAGACGACGGGGAAAACGATAGGTTGATATGTGTTGCTATATTTTGGAAACCTGATTTTTTTTCTTGGCAAGTGATGATGATGCGGGAAGTGAAACAGCTGGGAGTATTTTTGGCATCACGGTGAAAGGGTTGAATGTGGATATGTAGGTGGTGTATATGCTTTTATTCTCCTTTGCGATGCGGTGCTTGCTTGACATGTGTTGTTTGTCGTGTTGTAATATGCAGGGCGTGGTTTCCTAAAGTTTCCCAGATGGTTGATGGGAGGGAAGGTGGTGTGCCCAGAAAAGGCAAGAGTATTTTTTTATGAGCCTTTCTAAGGCCAACAAGGCTGGAACTTGTACATGATTCATCATCAAACTCATCAAGATACGTTCATCATTGTTCTGATACTTCAGGGCACTGAATTTTCTTGTTCCCAATAATCACTGGTTACATATTTTGTCAGTGCGTCTGCAAATTCTATCGCCAATCGTTCTTCGGCCAAGCCTCCTACGTAATTGACCATTGACCATCAACATTCTCACCATCACGCTCCTCATCCCCATACACTCTCTTCTCTCTGTCCCAAATCCACTACTTTATTGTCTCCACAACATTATCTCGCAGTGGACAAGAACCATCGCTTCGGACACATTTGTGAGTGCAAATAAATATACACACGATCTGTCCAACCCCTGCCCTTTGGCTGACTTTCTGATAAGACCAGCCAACCCCCATCTCTTCCCCCACACGGCGCAAGAGCCTCATTTTGAGATTCCCATGAGCTCTATCCACCATTTTATTTTGACCGATAACCCTATTGTTTACTAATCACCATATCAAAGCTCTCCTCACGTCGAACAGGGCTTCCTTCCACACTGCAACCTTACACGCCCGAGACGCCATTGGTTACCATATTGTCAACCAGCCCCTCTCAATTTGGTTTATATAACACGAACACCTTTGGACCCGAGGGCTTTCGCTAGTTTGGCAAGATTTTTAGGTGTTTTTCCTAGTCATTTTTCTCTGCGGCTATCCTTGTTCTCCGCCGTCCTGGACGCCGTGTTTGATTGCCTTTATACCACTCACTGGTCCTCTGGTGCCCCCCCTTCCTGCAGATTTTCTGTGTCACATTGAAGATTCTGTTCTCTGGACAAACGCCCCACTGCAAAGCACGAATTTCGTAAGCTTGGGTAAAAGAGTTGGCGGACATCGCCTGGGAGCACTTGTCCGACCTTCCGCGACCTTGTCATCTGGTGTGATGGTATAGTCTTCGTATTTAGAGTGCTAATCTTGGTTTCCTTGTTCCTGGATCAATGGATAAGGAGCCATTGTAATGCTACCACGAATCTACAAGTCTAACCCAAGCTTAAGGAATGTGGAGAAGAAAATAACCATATTTTTTTTGTGGTGCTTTATGAAAGATTTCAACTCTGAACCAACCACCTGTCAGTCACAAACCGACTCGGCTCACTTACAAGCTGAGCCAAGACAAGTACTTTGATTCTGATTTGTTTCAAGCCAAGCTGGTTCAGGTGCCCACTGTGACGTAGATATATTTATATGTCCGTCTAGTTATAAATACTTCCATCTGAGTATCGGACTTTTTGGTGTTCTGACTGATATCCAATGCATTTACTTGCATTCCTACAAAGTACCGGATGCCCGTGACACCCTGGCCCCGTATGAACCCGGTCCATTTCAACCTTATTACTTCACAGAACGGCTTGTTTGTGGTCATGCCTGAACTCCAAGATCACACCTTTTGTTCCCCTTAAACATTCTGCCGATCGCTGCATGCTTATGCCGTGAGCTTGTCTTTGCTTCAAGACTCGATCTACAGTGGGCTGTCGGAACTTATAAGAGCAGCTTTTTTCCCCAGATTTAGCAAATCGTGGTTCCCTCATTCCTTTTGTTCTCTCACCTCACCACTCACGAGGAACTCAATATCCCAAGATCCAAACACTTTATTTTATGTTAGTGATCGTCATATATCATTCATTATTTTCTTTCCCTATCATTCTTCCTTTTTACCCTTGCGTCCATATCGTGTTTTTTTTGCCGATCACTTTCCTTAATCTCGACCCCACAGCCACTCACTATGTTGCACATGTCGAAAACTCTGGCGGTGGCAGCCGCTCTGCTGTCTCCCATATCGGCTTTGTGGCCTATTCCTAGAAACTCCACCCTCGGCAACTCCACACTGTTGATTTCCCAAGACCTCAAGGTCACTTACAATGGTCAAGATGTAGGATGGTATTCCGATTCCCTTCCCGGCGCTTCGAATGAACTAAACGATGGCTCGCAATACTTTTTGGATAAAGAAACTAAACAAATACCGCTTCATCAGATCGAACTTGGGACTGGATATACTTACTCTAATACTACCTCCATCACCGACGCTACAGCCTTTGTCAAGGCCGCCGTTACCCGTTCTCGGAGCAACATCTTCGACGACAACTTTGTCCCATGGAAGTTGACTCCACGCGGTAAGCTGAGCTCTCTTGAGCCTGACGTCGGTTCTTACAGTACCACCTACGGCAAGGTCTCGAGTCTCTGCATCATCCAGACTGGCAATAGCTCTACTGCTATTCTGAAGGCCCCCGACGGCGAGGCTGATGAGTCGTACTCCTTGGATGTCACTGAGGCTGGCGAAGCTACTATCAAGGCCCCGACTCTTCTCGGTGTCTTGCACGGTCTCGAAACCTTCACTCAACTCTTCTACAAGCACAGCAATGGTGTTTATTGGTACACCCGGTCGGCCCCAGTGTCGATCACCGACTCTCCTGAGTACTCTCACCGTGGTATCATGATTGACGGTTCCCGCAACTTTATGCCTGTTGACGACATCCTTCACACCATTGATGCCATGACCTGGAACAAGCTCAACCGTCTTCACTTTCACGTTACCGACTCTCAGTCGTGGCCTCTGGAGGTCCCTGCTTTCCCGGAACTGGCTGAGAAGGGTGCCTATCACTCCAGCCAGATCTACTCTGTTTCTGATGTTGAGAAGATCTACAAGTACGGTCTGGAGCGTGGTGTCCAGGTCATCATGGAGATTGACACGCCAGGCCACTCTGGCTCGATTGCTCTCTCCAAGCCGGAACTCATTGTTGCGTACAATGAGCAACCCTACCATTGGTATTGCGCTGAGCCTCCTTGCGGCGCCTTTAAGCTAAATGACACTGCTGTTTACGACTTCCTGGAAGAGCTTTGGGATGACGTTCTTCCTCGTGTTGCTCCCTATGCTGCCTATTTCCACACTGGTGGTGATGAGGTCAATGCGAATGACTCGATGCTTGACCTTGGCGTTCGGTCCAATGAGACGGATGTACTTCGGCCTCTTATTCAGACTTTTGTCAATGCTACCCACGACCGTGTCCGCAAGGCTGGTCTGATTCCCTTTGTTTGGGAGGAGATGATCAAGGATTGGGATCTCGAGCTAGGTACTGACGTGGTTATTCAGTCATGGCTGGGCGGTGATGCTGCCAAGCAGTACACTTCCAAGGGCTACAAGGTTGTTGATAGCAACTCTGGCTACTGGGTAAGTACAAAGATAGACAACTATTTAAAAAGAAGATGGCATGAGCGGTATACTAACCAAGTAATAGTACCTTGATTGTGGCCGCGGTCAATGGCTGGATTTCGACAACGACGTTTTTGATGATTTCTTCCCCTTTAATGACTGGTGCTCGCCTACCAACAACTGGCGCAAGATGTACTCGTATGATCCCCGGGCTAGCCTTACTGATGACGAAAAGAAACTTGTTCTTGGTGGCGAAGCCGGCGTCTGGTCTGAGACCATTGACTCCACCAACTTTGACAGTCTCGTCTGGCCGCGTGCCTCGGCTATGGGTGAGGTCCTCTGGTCCGGTCGGCAGGATGCTTCGGGGCAGAACCGCAGTCAGTATGATGCTTCGCCGCGGCTGTCGGATATGCGGGAGCGAATGGTAGCGAGAGGTGTGGGGGCTTCGCCGGTGCAGATGACTTTCTGCACGCAGTCGGATAACCCGTTGGATTGTGCTTACTACTACCCGTAAGGGGTGACATGGGGATGTATCTGTATATAGATTAGGATGAGAAAGCCAAGGGTCGGGTTATTGATTTAATGGTAATGACTTGTATAGAGAGGTTTTGAACGAAATAAAAAGTAAAGATTATGTTTATCTTGTCACCTTGAACTCGTGTGAACATACAAAGAAAAGAAAAGAAAAGGAATGTATGAGAGTGCCTCGAGGTGGACTTGAACTGCTGACCTCGACATTACTAGTGTCGCGCTCTGCCAACTGAGCTATCAAGGCTTGGATGGTGGCGGCTGTTGTTATCAGATGTTGAGAATGGTGCAATGGCGGGCGTGGGTGAGAGTTTATAAAGTATGAAGTATGAGCCTACTAAAGATTGTGAATAGAGTAGCAATATATGGTAAGGTGAGAAGGCTGGTGAGAACAGGCAGATGAACATGACCAACATATAATACTCAAAGTTGCAAAAAAGATGGCTAGCAAGTTTAGTGTGTACAGATGAAAAAAAGAGAAATGTGTATTTAGATGATGACAGAATTTCTAAGTGTTATATTGTCATTTAAGAGGAAACAGACATAATTAGGGTCCTGTGTAGCATATAGGGTTACCTGACCTTCCGGGCCCACTTCCGACATCACCTCCGCGTTACCAAGCTCACGCCAAATGTCACCCTGTCCATGGATTTGTCCAGGAAGCGATGGAAATATATCAGTCTGCCTGGTTTATTCACGCCCAGGTCTCCGACAACTGCCTCTGGGTTCCGATGGGTGGCTGGCTAGGATATGGCGCAGTGTGGAGGGGCGGATGTCGACATTAAGATGGAATATTGCGAAGAGGGGCTTTTTTGATAAGGGATTGATCGTTGGCCTATCAGGGGGGAGGGTGGTTTTGTCCCGTTGATCCAGAGCGGTTGTGGGACTGCTGTGAAGGGAGAGGAGGGGACGTTATTGGGATTGCAGATGACATGATAGGTCGATATCGGAGGGGGGCGGGCGGGTCGTGGAGGGCCGGGCATGTGTGTGGGTGGGTGGTGTGGGGGAGGTGGGTATAAAGTGATGGATGAGGTCTTGTTTTTATGTGTTTTCTTGGGTATTTTCATGCTCGTTCAGTTCTTTTCATTGAATTGGGGTTACTTCCGTGTTACCACGCTCGAAACAACACACAAAGCAAAAAAAGAAAAGAAAATGACGTCACCCTCGACCTCAGCCTGGTCCCCCATAAAACGCTTTTCCCTCCCTTCCTCTAAATCAAAATCAAAATCAAAAAAGTCCCCCGCCACCCCGACCCCCCCCCCTCCATCAGCGACTCCTCCGAACTCCCCGACTCCAATCCCGACTGCCCTGCCAAAGTGCAAAAGACAGTGGCGCAGCGGCAAAGCCTCAGAGGTGGGGAAATCATTGTGCCGGATTTGCAGACGATTTTGCTGTTGCGGGCAGCAAGGAGGCCGTATGAGGTGGTGGAGGGGTGGGGGGTGCCGGGGGTGGAGGGGGCGGAGGATGTGTTGGTGAGGAATGGGGTGATTGGGTTGAATCCAATTGATTGGAAGGCGCCGTAAGTTATTTTGGGGGGAGAGAATGAGTGTGAAGGAGAGATATTCTGACATTTTGGGGATGACAGTGACTTTAATTTTGCGATTCCTACGCTGCCGTATATCTCGGGGCGCGAGGCAGCGGGGACGGTGGTCAAGACCAAGGATCCCAACTCCCGCTTCAAACCCCACGACCGTGTGCGTATCTTGCTTTTTCTTATTATATTGTATCTTCCATCCCCCGTTACTAACAACGCTCCCCCCACAGGTCCTTGTCATCTCCACCGACTACCGCGACCTCCGCAAAGCCACCTACCAACAATACATCCTCGCTCCCTCCTTCAACCTCACCAAGATCCCCCCCACTATCCCCCTAACCGTCGCTTCCACCGTCGGCGTCGCCTTTGTCGCCGCCGCCCTCGCCCTTGGCGTCTGCTTCGGCGTGGACTTCTCGGCCATCCACGGCGGCCCGGATCTCCGGGCGATCCTGCGCGGAGTCTCCGAGTCGGCGATACCTGCTGATGTGCGGGCAGAGGCGTTGAGGGGGATCGATGAGGGGGAGAAAGGGAAAAAGGACGACTGGCTGGTTATCTGGGGGGCCTCGGCGACGAGTGCGAATGTGGCGTTTCAGTTGGCAAGGGTTGCGGGGTTAAGGACTGTTGGAGTGTTGGATATGGCGAAGCATGGGGTGAGGGTTTCGGGGCATGGGGTGTTGAGGCCGGATTTATGGGTGGACGGACATGACCCGGAGCGGGCCGTGGAGGTCATTAAAAAGAACACAAAGGGAAAAGCAAGATTTGCATTGGACACGATTGGCAAGAGGACGGCGGGCTGGGCGGCGCAAGCGGTGTCCGAGGGCCGTGGGGCTAAGACAGAACTGACACCGCCGGTGACCCCCGCTGCTGAATCGGCGCCGGAGAAATTAAAAAGTCATGTTGTGGGGCTTTCGGGAATCCCGAAGGGGCAAGGGGTGGAGGGAGTCAAGTTCCACAGTGTGCCGATCAAGTTGTTCCATGAGGTGCCGGAGGTGGGGAGGGCGCTGACGGGGTGGCTGGAAAGGTTGTTGGGGGCGGGGGATCTGGTGGGGGTGGATATTCTGGAGGTGAAGAAGGGATTGGGAAGGGTGAATGCGGGGTTAGATAGGATGAGGCGGGGGGAGATTAGTGGGGGTAAGTTGGTGGTGGAGGTTGAGTAGAAGGAGATTACATAAGCATAATTTATATACAAGCGTACAACAACTATAAAAGAGACTTCCTGACATTCTTTTACTTGTCTGTTGCCAGCGCTTCCCGCCTAGTCAGGCTCTTTCGGTCAAGATATGGTGCCTCGCCTACACTGCACACCCGGTCTCCGCACCGCGTCTCCTCATAATCATACGTCGCTGAATGAAATGTGCACCGGTTATCCCAAATCGCCAAGTCATTCTTCCTCCACTTATATCGCACCTGCAAATCATGATTTAGCGTCACCAGATTAAACAAATACGGCAACAGCAAGTCCGACTCGTCCTTGGTCAGCTCGTTCAGCCGCCACGTGAACCCCCGGTTCACAAACAGAGACTTCCACCCCGTGACCGGGTTTGTCCGGACGACCGGGTGCACGGTTTGCAAGTTGCCCCCTTTATTCAACGGGCTGCCGCGCTCGCCATCGCGAATCGCATTCCCCAGCCTCCTCGCCTCATCGTGGAAGAAATTCGCATCATGCGTTGCCGTGAGGCCTTCCAGGATCCCCCGGAGCGCCGGACTCACCCGGTCGAGCACCTCGTAGGCGGAGGCCCAAAGGGTATCGCCGCCGGTGGGAGGCAGGGTGTGGATTTTGAGCATGGCATAGTCGGAGGGGCAGGGCTCGAAGGTGATGTCGGAGTGCCAGGCGGTAGCGGCGAGGCGGGAGGAGTCGGAGAGTTGGTGGGTGAGGCCGCCGCCGATTTTCTGTTTGGTGGAGGAGATGACGGAGATTTGGTCGCCGAGTTCGGAGCCTTCTTCGGTGAGGGGGTGGATATGGAGGGTGGAGGTGGGGGGCTAGTTTGAGAGGTGAGTGTTAGTGGAGTGGTGGGGGTTATAGGGAGGAAAAAGGACTTACGGAGCCGGCGAGGGTGGTAAGGCGGAGCATGAGGGACTTCATTTCTTCGGGGGTAACGTCCTGGTCCTTTAAGAAGATGACACCCCGAGTGGAAACTGATGAATTGTCAAATACAATTCGTAGACATCATCATTGATTTCTGGGGCATTAACTTACTGGTGACAGCAAGATCCCGGATGGCATCATCTGACGCCTTGAGCAGGTCCCGCACCTGCAACCTGGTGAACTCGGTGCCAATGACGGGAGTAATATCGGCACGATCATAGTTGTCGAGAGTCCCGGTATACTTGAGGGGGGCAGAGAGGGTGGGGCGGGCGGAGGGATGGCCACCTACGATGGCGGTGTCGAGGATGGCGGGCATGGTGATTGGCAGGATTAGATGAAGTCGATATGGAAAAGTTTATAAGTCTTGGATAAGTAGTTACATGAAAATCCAAGAAATTACTGGCAAATGGAAAAGATGATGGAGATGTTGTGATTTGCTGCCGTTATCCGATCAAATTCTTCACCCTCCCATATATATATACCCGCATTTCCTTCCGCCCGTCAACTTCGCTCCGCCGTTCATCTCCTCCTCATCACGCAACCACACGCCATTGTCCTCCCCACACATCGCTATCCATTCCCATTGCCCCCTACTCATCAACCAACCGCCAATGAGCGGAGAAACTCTCGGAATATCCTCTCCCCTTACAACTCTGATGTGCTCTTTCCCCCTTCCGGTCGATAACAATCCCTGTTACTTTCCTAATTGGGACAGATTAGAGAATGGTGTAAGAAGGATTTGAGATGGTGAGAGTGGTTACAGTGTAACTATTAGGTGGGGAATGGATTATCTTGTTATAGTGAGTGAATGGCAATTTTATAGATGTGAGAGATCGGGGAAATTGTCGGGATGAAAGCCGGTGATGGTGGCGATGGTGTGATTTGAACGGAGTGGGGGGGGGGGGGGGGGGGGGGGGGGAAGCATAAAATGGAGGAATTATTGAGAGATTATCATGGTGATGACTTGACTAAAGAGGTTGGCAGGTCGTGATGATGATAGAGCCGTCAAGGGGTATCCGTCCATGTAACTAGAGCGTGTAGAGAATACAAAGAGAATACAAGATGCTATAAAAGGAGGACACTGGATCGATATTCCACCATCTTCTTTTTCCACCTTTCCTATCCATACAATACTCCCTCAAAACACATACCCGCCATGACCAAAGACATCGAGGCCCCCGCTGGCTTCACTCCCACCCCCACCGTCACCCGCAAACCCTCCTCTACCTCTTCTTCCTCCCCTTCCCTCCCCACCGGCCGCGCCCCCCTCTCTTCCGTCGTCCCCCCCGACCCCACCTACGAAGGCTTCCACCGCTACGACCCCACTGCCACCTGGACGCCTGCCGAGGAAGCCGCCGTCGTTCGCAAAACCGACCTCCGCCTCCTCCTCTGGATCTGCGTCATGTTTTTCGCCCTGCAGCTCGACCGCGGCAATCTGTCGAATGCCCTTGCTGATTCTTTTCTTTCTGATCTCAGGATGACGTCGGATGATTATAATAACGGGACTACGATCCAGCTGGTTTTTTTTCTGGCCGCCGAGTTCCCGGTGCAGATGTTGACGAAGCGATTAGGCTTCCGGTATGTCTTGCCGGCGATGATGTTTGCGTGGGGGACCATATCGTGGGCGCAGGCGTGGATGAGCGGGCGGGCGTCGTTCTACGTGACGCGGGCGCTGATTGGGGTGTGCGAGGGGGGGTTTATCCCGGGGGCAATTCTGTTTGCGACATATTTTTATACGAGTAGGGAGTTGGCGACGCGGCTGGCGGCTTTTTGGTCGACGTTGAATGTGGCGAGGGTGATTTCGGCATTGTTGGCGGCGGGGATTTTGGAGATGAGGGGGGTGCATGGGAAGACGGGGTGGTTTTGGTTGCTTTTGCTTGAGGGGTTGTTGACGGTTGTTTTTGCCTTGATTGTAAGTGTTATTTTCTCTTTTAGGTTTCTTAGTCAGCTTATGGGTTAAAAAAGAATAACCACTAACAACGGCACAGTCCTTCGTCTACCTCCCTGGGTCCCCCGTAGACACCAAGACCCCGCTGTGGCGCCAGCCGTGGTATACCCCTCGCGAGGAAACCATCATGATCAACCGCATCCTCCGCGATGACCCCGCCAAGGGCCTCATGCACATCCGCTCCTCCATCACCCTCCGTGACATCAAGGAAACCTTCTCCGACTCCTCCCTCTGGGGCTTCTTCTTCATCGGGCTCGTCGCCTACATCCCCGCGACGCCCGTCCAGAGCTACCTGACCCTAACTCTCCGCCGCCTCGGCTTCTCTACCTTCAACTCCAACATGCTGACGATTCCGTCTGCCATTCTGCAAATCATCACGATGCTCGCGCTGAGCTATAGTTCCAACCGGGCTAATGAGCGGGCGTTCCATTGTCTGTTTGGCGAGCTGTGGATCTTGCCGTTGCTCGTCGCCATGTTGACACTACCGGACGGCGGCCGTGACTGGGGGCGGTTCTCGCTCGTGACGTTGATCTCGGGGTATCCATACTTCCACCCGATTGTCTCGGCGTGGATTTCGGAAAATTGCTTCGACGTCAAGAAGCGGGCAATTGCCGCGGCTATGTACAACGTCATTGTGCAGGTGGGCAGCTTGATTGGCTCGCAGATCTACCGGGCGTACGACGCGCCGTTCTATAAGCAGGGGAACTTGGTTCTGGTGACGATTTGCGCGCTGAGCTTGGTGACTTTTGTGGTGCAGAGGTGGTGGTTGGCGCACTTGAATGCGCAGAAAGAAAAGGCTTGGAGCGCGATGTCGCCGGAGGAGAGAGCCGAGTATCAGAGCGATACAGAGGCGCGGCAAAAGGAGGGAAACAAAAGGTTGGATTTCAGATTTGTACTGTAGAGTGGCGGCTTGGGTAGAAAGAAGTCAAAATAAAATGTAGATAACTATAATATTTTGTGTTAGTTTCTAAATACAGAAGTCTCTTCAAACCAGAAGGATTAACCCTAACCTACAATACCCTATAAACCTCCTATTAGCGGGATGCCGAGATGTTGTCATCTACCCACAACATTGCAATCTCCATCACACAATCCGCGACCCCTCTTTTATCGAAAATGCCTTCTATGCTTCCCCCCTCTCACTCCCAAACTTGGAGAAACCTACACACACACACACACATATATATATATATATATACACATGCACATATTTTCAGGGTCTCATCTCATCTCACCATGAGTGCCTCCACCACCACCCAAGACTTGCCACCTCCGGGCCGCCCCCCACCTGACTCCTCACTATCTAAGAAGCGAAAGGTCGGCTCCAAGGCCTGCGATGCCTGCAAAATCAGAAAAGTCCGCTGCTCGGGCACGCCCCCGTGTGAACGGTGCACCACCAATAATCTGCCGTGCACCTTTAACCGCCCGCAGGCCACCCGGGGCCCGCGAAGTCTGAGGACCAAGACTTTGGAACAGATTCACTCCTTCCAGCAGTCTGAATCCATTAGTTCAGAAGAGGAAAGTGCCCCGCAACCACTGGGAATTACCCCTTCGACTACCACAACTACAGGCTCCTCGGGCCCTTTCCCTGACGTCTCCGGACCCTCATTTACCTCACGGCCTCCTGGACCGTCCCCGATTACTACTACCACGAACACCACCACCTCCAATCGCACCCCCATCGAAACCCTCGTCCTCCGCCTTTGCATCTATCGCCTTCGCCTCTTTCCCGTCTGGCCCATCGTTGCCGTCGAATCCGTCCTCGCCCCCCTCCAAGCAAACCCCCTCTCCCCCACCCCCTACGCCCTCGCCAACGCCATCGGCGCCGCCACCATGGCCCAACTAAAACTCTCCCGCGCCACCTCCCCCGAAATCACCGACCCCATCACTGCTGCAGACATGGCCGCCGAGGCCCGCAGGGTCCGCGGCGACCTCGACGATCAGGAGGGGAGGGGCATCCTGAGCGGGGAGGCTGAGGCGCTGGATCGCCTGCGGACCGCCTTCTTCATGCATGTGTACTATGAGAATTTGCGGCCGGGGGGGCCGCGGTCTGTGCTGGCGTTGCGGGAGGCTATTACGCTGGCGCAATTGATGAGGTTGGATCGGCCGGGGAGTTATGTGGGGTTGCCGGTGGCGGAGTCTCTGGTGCGGCGGAGGATTCTGTGGCATTTGTTCGTGACGGAGCGGGGGGTGGCGTTGTTGCATAAGTTGCCGGTTATCTTGGCGAATCCGAGAGGGTTCCCGCCGCTGGGTGTGACAGCGTCGCCTGTTTGTGGGCGGCAGGGGCCCGTGGGGCACGGTGTGACGGCGGGGCCGGAAGAACAGGATACGGCCGATGTGCTGCCAGCGTTCTGGCAGTTAGTTAATCTCTTTTGGATCTTTGATCAGTCTGGGGCCCTGGAGATTCTACAGAGCCTGGAACATGGGGATTCCGCATTTGAGGGGATCGGGAGACGAGATGCCGTCGGGGCTTTGAGAAGTTTGCAGCGCCGCCTGCGCGATGCCCCAGCTAACCGCGAGGTCATCGGTAACGACGTGCAGCGAGCAGATCTCTTTGTCACGAGACAATGGATGCAGATTTTGTTGTGGCGAGCCCTGCTGGCCCGGAAGCCCTGGGGTGACTCGGGGCTTTCAATTTCTTCGAGCTCGTCTGCATCGTCCAGCTCTGTTGTCTCCGCGGGAAGTGGCAGCTCCGGAAATTCGGGGGTCAGCCCGGTGCAGATTGCAAGGGAATTATTGGAATTAATTGGCTCAGTGCCCAGGACGGCATTGGAGGCGCATGGCCCTGGGTTGGAATACAAAGTCTACGAGATTTCCCGGGCCGTCGCCGATGCGTTGGCGGGATGGGTAGCTGGGGGTAATGGATCTACGGGAGGTAGCGGTAGGAACGGAGCAGTCGCGAGGATAGCAGACGGGGGTGCGGATCGCGAGCCGCTGGAGGTATTGGTAGGGTTACAGAGGGTCCTGGCTTCATGTCGTGGGGGAAACAGGGATTTGCTGGATATGCTCCGGATGCAGATGAGCCGCACGATGCAAGTCTTTGCGACCGAGTCGAGCAGCAGTTTTCTCGGGGCCGTGTCCAGTATTTCGAGTGTTCCGGATGCCACCGAGGGTCTCAGGATGGCTGGGGCGGGGCCGTTTGGGAGCGTGGGGCAGAATGTGGGGTCGCTGGTTAATTCCGTGGGTTGGGAAGAGGCGGCGGTGGTGGCGGTGGCGATGGAGAACATTGACCTGAATCTCCTTGGCTTTGGCGATTGGTGGTGGACGGGGTCGTCCACTGGTTCTGCGTCTGTCCCCTCGGCTCCCCATCCTCCGGGCTCCGCAAACCCCGTAAACCCCGAAACCCCCGAAAATGATACCCAAAGTGGCCGATAGATAATGAAAAAAGCACTTACACGGAGCCCCAGCCAATCAAATGCGCTTCCTTTGATCAATCATCATGTCATTGATTCCCCGGATTTCACCATTGACGACCCCCCTGTTGGCTGAATCCCTCAATGGAACAGTGGGGACCTTAGGATCCGTTTGTTTTCTCGGCGGTGGACGAGATTGACGGTGATGGCGGCGGAAGTCCCACGATATCGAGATGTCGTGATTTGGTTTGCAAATGGCATAGCTGAGCACGTATTGCCGAGATATTCTCCGTCATCCTGTGCAGAAGTGGTGTCATTTTTGTGTCCGGGAATTTCTCCGGTGTCGTTTTCCGAATTGGACTGGAAGGAGGATTGTCGCCATTGAGATGCTTGTTGGGAACATTTATCAAGTACTCATCGTCATACACGGTTTCTTCGGGAAATTTCAAACCTGTCTCCTCTTTGACATAAAACTTTGGTCACCTACCACCTAACCCTAAACCCTAGAAACAAACATTGCACTATGGCTTGGCCGGAACCTAGAAACACGGGCATGGAGTATCGCCGTCTGGGCAATACCGGCCTCCACGTCTCGGCTCTTGGTCTCGGCGGCTGGCTGACTTTTGGTGGTCAAAATGAAAATGGTAACTTTGAACTCTTTCTCTTGTTTCCCGGACTTGACAACTAACAATCAACAGAAACCACCTTTGCCTGCATGAAGGCCGCCTACGACGCCGGCATCAACTTCTTCGACACGGCCGAGTCGTATTCCCAGGGCAATTCCGAGCTCATCATGGGCCAAGCCATCAAAAAATTCGCCTGGAAGCGCTCCGACATCGTCGTCTCCACCAAGCTCAATTGGGGCCTGCACAACGGCGAGATCCTCGTCAACAACCACGGGCTCTCGCGCAAGCACATCATCGAGGGTCTCCAGGCGTCCCTGCAGCGGCTGGACTTGGAGTACGTCGACATTGTCTATGCGCATCGGCCGGACCGATTGACGCCGATGGAGGAGATTGTCAGGGCGTTTAACCATGTGATTGAGGTGAAGGGGTGGGCGTTGTACTGGGGGACCTCAGAGTGGTCGGCGGATGAGATTACCGAGGCGACGCTGATTGCCAAGGCCCTGGGGTTGATGCCGCCAGTGGTTGAGCAGCCGTTTTATAATTTGTTGCATCGGGGAAAGGTGGAGGGCGAGTTCCAGAGGTTGTATGTGAAGTATGGGCTGGGGTTGACGACGTTTAGCCCGTTGAAGTTTGGGCTGTTAAGCGGGAAGTATAATGAGGCGGACGGCGTGCTCGAGGGGAGTCGGTTTGCGAAGGGGGATGACAAGTTTGTGGAGTATATGCGGGGGGAGGTAGGCAAGGAGGCGTGGAAGAAGGATATTGAAAAGTGTCGCAAGTTGACGGTATGTTTCTGCTTGTCGTTCTTTTTTTTTGGGGGGGGAGGGGGTTATACTAACAAGTGCGATAGCCTATTGCCAAAAAGCTGGGCATCCTGCAGTCACAGTTGGCGCTGGCTTGGTGCCTGGCGAACCCCAATGTGTCGTCAGTGATCACGGGGGCGTCGAAGCCGGAGCAGGTTGTTGAGAATGTCAAGGCGTTGGAGGCTGTTAAGTTGCTGACGCCCGAGATTCTGGCTGATATCGATGAGGTTTTTGGGAAGGTGGAGTTGGATCCGGCGAGACAGGACTAGGGGGGAGTGCCTATGTATGTGTACGACAAAAGACAAGAATGAAGAAACAGATCAAGGTTCAAAAATAGAAAAGGAAAACCATTGTTGTAGGCATATATATTATGTGAATGAATACCAAAAAAAACATACAACACCGGGTATTCCCACGTGGTCACCCACCGTAGTACTAATCCGGCGCTCTGTGGCTTAACTATGGGGGAGCAGACGGGACCCCGTATTTTCCACAGGCTATGGTCGTATGTGCTAGGAGATAAGAGTGAGATGGATTTTGAATAGAAATCAACAGTACTTTGGCGAAGATATTTGAGACATGATGATGCAGAAGATGATGATGATGTCATGGTGGATAGTAGTCCAGTGGTGTATAACCCTATTTTTCATGTAATCATAGTAAAAGGGTTGTATTCGGTATAACCCTAGGTATCAGATTCCCGAGACGGACATTGATTACGGTGGAACTCATTCATGCAGAGTAATTGGGTACACCTAGATGACTAATAGTAAAGGTTTTGGGTATATCAGTGTTTATACAACTGTATGCATCTCAACTTGTACCGTCCGTCCAAGATGTTGGCGATACTGTGACTCGGAGTCTGTCGACCACGATTATCCAATTAACCCAATTTCTTATACAAGTCATTTATATCTAATATGCAAGAGGTTTGATGCTACAATATTGCAGTTTGTCGTTTCTAGTCTGCCAAATTATAGTTGTTCTCCTTTATATGATGCATCAACATTTAGCAATTTTGAAACTGTCATGAAATCGACTTCAACCTGCCATCTTCACTCACAACCATCTTGGTCAGAAATTAACCTCATTGGCTGCTTACAGCCATTGCAAGTCACGTCATTATATACTCTGAGTCTCTATCTGGGGATTAACAAATTACTTAGTTTCACTTGACATATGACCAACAGGGCTCACTATATACCTATCAACATTTTCACCATGTCATTATACATTACAGGGAGATACTCCAAGTGAAACATTTCACTATATGCCCTAGCATATGTTGTTTAAGCTATTGGTTCTTCAACTCACAACACAGTCACAACATGGTCTCTATCATCATCTGCCCTTCAGTTGGTATATACATTGCAGCCATTTCTTAATTTACACAGCAAATACAACATCAGCTAAAAGCACAGCTCGGCGCCCCGCCAACAACTACATGCAAATGCTGGGTTGCAGTGTAGGCTCACCAGATATTGCTAGCCATCTGTATCAGGATATGTAAGGTAACTTCTGTAATTAAAAAGCAGTGGCAGAAACACAACATAATTTTAATATCAGACATTACCGGGCCATCTTACTCATGAATTGAAAAGTTAGTTGGGAGTTTCAGGAAAGCGGATGCAGATATTCAAGGAGCACACAGCGAATGGGTGTGTTAGGCGAGATCGACAACTTGATGGTGTAACTTTTCTAGAATAATGACTTTAGCATGTAACTGATGAATGCATCTACACATGCTGTTACCTATGGCTCAATCTTTGTGATCAGTATGACAAATAAACACCGATTAACGAACATACAAAAACACATCAATCGTGGACCAAATATCTTTGCTACATGACACTAGTTTTATGTAGTAAATACACACTGATTTACTATCGTACAGCTAAATAAGAAGGGCTTATATCTCCAGAAGATCTACAGGGGACTGAAAGAAGATTGCATAAGGTACGAAGTCAAGTTGAGCAACAGCGTACAGTGGTGAAAAGATGGTGCGTGATTGATCTGAATGCGTCCGATGTGTATGTTTGGTGGCTGGTATATAATACAAGAAGCACTGAAAAGGGGATGTTGGATTATTAGTTTGTTAACATTTTGCATTCATGACAGCCTATAGTGTGTCATTGTTGGTCACTTGGTGGTGCGTGAACAACAAGAAGAAAATTGATTTTTGGAGAACGCCACGTGAATTATGGTTCGCTATTCCTGACTACGCGGTGGACTATGGAAGTGGTACCAAGACGATGGATGAGCATGACGGGTAAGACATCAAGACTTTTTTGGACTGCCATAAAGTCAGGTTGTCGATGACGAACATTGCTGACTGATGAATGGATTTCCGTTTTGATCGTCTTTGTCAAAAGCCAAAAAGAATTTGGTCATCTTGTTTAGGATCGTAGGGTTTTGTCAATAGTATATATATCTAAGATATATGTCCACAGCGGAGGAACCGCTGACTAAGTAGCAATCTGTTCATTACGGATCTAGTCTCCACTCCAACATCTGGTCATCCGGGACCGAAAATACGCATGATCACAACCCGTTGGACAGACAATTTTGAATTGTGAGGAAGATGTGGGCACTAAAAACTCTAGATTTTGGGGTCTCAGTTCCAGTGTTTCCATGTCTTGGATGGTGACCTTTTTAGAGATGTTCTTGTTTCTCCGTATATGCTGAATCACGAGACGTCTTGATAAACAAAGATGTGGGAAACAAATCATCCGGTATTCAAAATCCTTGTTTCCGCCTCACTTGTTTACGTGGAAACCGTATTATGCAGTCAGTCACCAAAAATAACACAAATTGGCAAGGCAGACTTGTCCTGGGAAGATAAGCAACACTTCACCACTGTCATTGAACATAACAGGACTCCACCACGCAATGTTTCAAGTTTCCAATAATCCACTATCGACATATGGCCCTATAACACCAACCCATTAAGCGATCAGACACTAGACATCCATCCATCATGGCAACAATTTTTTTTTTCCGCTTCCACATGAAAAAGCCTTTCTTTCTTTGAACCTCAATCCTCCTCCTCCTCCTCCTCCTTCTCCTCAGTAACGGGAATTCTATTCATATTCAGTATAACTAGTGCGTGGTCTCTTATGTGTGTGTAGCTTGGGCCGGGCATCTGCCGCACCACAGGAAAATACACTGTAGGTCACGCAGCGTCGGTAGGAATCGAGCATGGCGGCTGCAGGTATCCGAGACATTTCTACAGATGGGATTTGCAGTGGAGGGAATATTTGGCTATATATCTGGATATCTTAGATTCGTAATGGTTGGCAATGTATTGATGATGTGCTGGGTGGGATAATAAAAGGGAGGATTAGGATGAGTTGGGGGAAGAATGAAATGGAATGGTCCTGAGATGTTCCTGTGGTGCGTTTCTAGGTGTGTGGAGACTAGATGTTAGTGGGGACTTTTGTGTGCAGGGGCTAAACAGGTTGGTGGACGGCTACTACCGGGTATTGCTATTCTTGTAACTTTGTGGGCGGGGAAGCAAGATTCAGGTGCCGTCTGCAGGTATCTAGGTCCTTAGTTGGGTTTGTAAACTGTAAGTGTAAACCTTGATAGCGAGACTTGTCTCCATCATCCAACCGTTTATCCATCATCATATATGTACCAAACACAAGATGTGTATGGGTAGACTACTAATAGCCGTAGCTTGCTTGCTTGCTTGACAAAGAATGACATGACATGACCCTGCCACCCCTAGCCCTGATCTCGACAGCAACCTGAGCACAGTCTTATAATTTGATTGGGAATATAGAAGAAAAAGAAGATGAAGTTCCGGTGAGCCAAGCTCCAATATATTTAACTGGCCAATATTTGTCGCGGTTACCTTTGTCGTTCCGGGGTGCGCTTCGGTCCTCTCTCGTAAACATGTATATTACGTTGAGGCTATGTTGGACTCGCGGACCTTCACCATCCAAGCTTGACTAAACAAATTGTTCATAGTGCTTACTTTGTGCTTGCCTACATATCACCGCGGCTTGGCTTCTTGGCTTCGGTCACGGGCGCGATTATAGTCAACCAAGCGGCCCGATACCACCTTCTAAATCCACAAGCTAAAAATGATCTCCAGCCCCGGCAGAGACTTGTTGATACCTGAGTATTTAGAAGGTTTATTTAGTTTCCGGTTACCAATGTGGAGGAATATCCTCTCTCGAGAAAAAAGCTTTGCGTCGTTGTCTCGGGACAAGGCCTCGCGAACAAATGACCTCGGGCACTAGTTACCGGTGGAGATGGTCGTGCTAATTTAGTCAGGAACATGCCCGACTTTATTTTGGTCTAACAGTCATGTTGAACCATGCTTCAAGGCTTCCACGCTATTTAACAACTTCTTGCCACTGAAGCTAAAAATCAACACAAAAACTATAAGGTCACTAAATAAATACTTGTTTAGTGCATGACGTGGTCTTTATTCATACAATTTCAAATTAAGGTCTTCCAGGTGCCGGGTTTATGTGAGCCCGGTGCAAAATTTCACTCGGTCACTTTACATCTTCAGGCCGTCAGCTTAAACTGAAACACGGGCCATCCCGTTCTTAGAAGCCATCTCCGCTTTTTGTTAGCTGTCATGCGGGGAGAAAGACAGGAGGACAAGATAAGTAATTCGCAGAGTCGCTTAGGCGACGGACATCTGATACTTATAATCTGTGTGTCTGTGAATAGAAAAAGGACACGGACGGCGACTGTAAGATTAGACAAACGAGGCTATATAAGATTGGACGTGGGGGCAATATGGGATGATGGCAAGAGATGGAGGGACGGGTGATGTTGAATTGATTTTTTGATACAATTTGGTGGTATTTTAATATCTTTTATTCCGTGCAAAGCGAACGGTGGATGGGTTTACGGCGAGCGAAAGTTTAAAGGAAGAGAGAAAGAAAATCAATCGAATGGGTGGACAATATTTACGCGAGGTTGGTGAAACATGGCACAGGCTGGAGGATGGCGGATCGCGAGGTCACTGGTTGTTCAATGATTATTTGATGGAAATCCGCTGCTGGCTGTTGCATGTATTTGGGTATCTACTTGATTGCAACGACAAACTTTTGGATTCTGCAACAAGCGGCACGGTTTGTTCGGTTTGTTGGTATTGGTGTGGTACCCATCATGCAGGAACGCGCTCTACATATGCACCAATCACACACACGCGGTCGGTCACCATTAATATTCAACAAAAAAAGAGACAAGTGCAGCCGCTTAGTGACAGGTTGAGCCTCGCCTTGATACCGCTGATTCAGTAACCATGGGAATTCAAAGGTCAATGGGGATTTTGATATATCGGATTGACGGCCAGTGACAGCTTGAGGGTTCTCCAGGTTTCTCACAGACGGACTGACGATCATTATCAACAGTAGCAGCGGCGGGCTTCTCGACTGAGTCCGATCAAAGGTTGGATGGGTTTTCATGTGATTTCTTTGTAAACATTAAGACAAAATGTCATTCATGACTGTTTTCTCCCCAGTGATATCTCTCTCAGCAAAGAAACATTACTGGTTTCCTTATTATTGTAATCCACTGGTCACGGCAGCTCCGAGAAAAATCAGACCAAACTCGCACTCGTATTATGAATGCATCCACGTCAACCAGCGATTCGTGGCCTGTAGTTTTTTCTTTCTTTTCCTTTTCTCTACATGCACATGGTCTAAACAATAAAATATGCAGAATTAAGTGATTCCCCCTGTCGGCGATACGTGGGCCTGGAACACCAAGGAGGACTAGATATCGCGTTTTGATTGGCCGAGAACTGCCTTCTCCTTTTGGTTAGCGCCAGGGGTAATTTTTTCCCCAACCCTCCTGCCCGTCTTTTTTTTTGGTCTTAGTTTTTTTTCTTCGTCTCTCGAAGTAGGAGGCCGTCGCTTCAGACAGAGAAGACACAATTGAGGATTAGAGCAATTATCGGACACAGGTGTTGATGTTTGCGGTATACAATGAATTGAGGGAAACTGCCATTTGAGGATATTGATTGAATGGCGTCTTGTAGGACGTGCGTTTGCAACATATATAGAAGATTGCGATGGGGGGGGGGGGACATTGCGACGCTGATGGTCACTGGAATTTTCGATGGGCTGTTGATTGCCCTTTTTGATATAGGGAAAAGAAAGGGAGAGAAAAAAAGAGAGACACGTCAATTAGACGATCGAGATGCCCTTTGTGGCATTCTTGGAATCCGGATAGAACGGAGGACACCGAATAGCGGGCACTGGTATAGTTACGGTTGATGCGTGCAGGTATTCAGTCAGTATCTGAGTTAGAGGGGCGTTGGTTTGGGTAATCTAGACTTGCTGGCGATGGCAGATTTTCACCCACAGCAGGGTCACCCAATGATTCTAGTCAAAGTCTGGATTCAGGGCGGTGAGAAACGTGGCTCTTGCAAGTAGCAACCAGAAGCAGGCGGTACCCGGTCAAAAGTAGCCATCCACTGCGGCTGCGCTAAATAACTGGCTTGGGATTGAAGAGTACCCAGAGTTTAGAGAGAGACTTGTTGGTTTCTGCATTGGGGAAAATATTACTAAATAATAATTTTTTTTTTGTTTTTTGTTAGTCGGCTCTCCGATAGATTCCAGAGAAGTCCGCATGCTTACTAAAGACACAAAGACTGTAAGAATTTAGCATTCATTGTCTGTATTAACAGTCGTAATATATTGTATGTGAAAAACTAGACATGACTTTGAAATCGGCGGTAGATGGCAGATGTTTGAGTGCGCTTGAATAGAGAGGTTCTCGCATATAAGGCTCCCTCCATACAGATCGGCGCCCCTGGACTAATTGCTCTTTCCCCATGTCAATTTGTGTAGAATAGGCTCCGATCCCTGACCCTCCCTTTCCATTTTCAATTCATTAGCATTATTTTGCTTGGACGTTCATTCTCTTGGTGTGATTATCCACCGGTTCTTTCATTTATTGCATTATCACAGTCACTCTGTGTGTGTGTGTGTGTGTGTGTGTGTGTGTGTGTGGAAATATTGTAGAACTTTGTTATCGTTTTTTTTTTGTTATTGTTGATTTTTGACACCGCCAACGTTCGTTCACTTGTCTCTTATGACCACTGTTCACGCTTCGTTCACTACCACCTCCAGTCTGTGCCGTTAGTCTCCGTCTAGTCCAACGGTCTGTTCGTTGTTGTCGAGCCCTTCTCGTCTGTAACTCTCCAATTTCAGCAACAAAGCACACACACTCTCTCTCATCCCTCTCCTTCTCTCACATGCCCCCAATCCCCCATTCCTCCTCTTTTTCAAGGCCACCCCCTTCCCAGAAAAAGACGCACGTTCCCTTTGTTGACGACGCCGCTCTCAGCAGACGCCGTTGCTTATCCACTTATTTAGCTCACAACTCCTATAACACAGACTTTGTGCCCACATCCTTGAGTGTCTGGTTCTGTTTTTTTTTTTTCTTTTCTAACCGTCTTAAGTCTTTTTCTGGTGGAATATTCAACGTCTTTTGTTTTGCTTCTTTGCATCAACTTCCAGTCGCAGAATACATTCCCGCGAGCCTCTCTCTTTACACTCTTGACTCGCCCGTCATTCATTAGTTCTGCTAGACCACGAACCCACAACGGTTAAACCCCATTCATCTATAGTCTTTTTACTTTCTAAAACGACCAATCCACCCAAGACAATCCCACATTCTTTCCACACCCACTAGCACATAAAAGAAAACAATCACAAAAATGCAGCTCACCACCTCCTTTGCTGTCCTCGCTGGTGCCTTCGCCGCTGGTGCTGCCGCCCACCCCTCTCCCGTCATTGCTGCTGGCCACTCCAAGGCCCACGCCCAATTCCACGAGCGCTCCGTTCCCGAGTCCATCGTCGAGCGTGACGTCGTCGTCGAGGTCCAGGAATTCTACATCGCCGGCAAGCCCAACGCCGTCTCCACTGCCACCACCACTATTACTTCTGCAGCCCCTTCCTCCACCATTGCCCCCGTCGCTGCCGCTGCCGTGACTACTAGCTCATCGGCGTCCTCAGCTAAAGCTACTACTACCTCTACTTCGTCGTCGGCCGCTTACAGCACTGCTAAGGCTTCGTCTTCCTCGGCTACCGCCTCGAGCAAGACATCCTCTGCCGCTGCCTCCAAGACTTCGTCGTCGGCTTCTAGCTCTTCCACCGGCACCGCCCTACAGTTCTGCTCCAGCTCGTCCAAGAACAAGCGTGCCACCGCCGCGCAGATCTCGTACACCGGCAACACCGGGTCCTCCAGCGACTGGGGCTGCAACATCATAGAGGTTGACTGCTCCACCACTTCGCTGTACGACTACACCATGAAGGTTTCGACTACGGGCTCCGACTACACGTGCGCCCACTGGAACAAGATTGGCCCCGATGGTGGCGTCGATGGCTTCTGGTACTCAGCATTGACTTTCTCCATCTCGAGCGACGAGACCAAGTGCTTTGCCTTTGACTCGGATACCCAGGGTGGCATGTCTTGCTCGGAAGGGTCTTCGGTCTCCAAGACATCGTATGGCCAGTATGCTGGTACCTGGGCCGAGTACGACTTTGGCTCCAAGTCGAACTCGGGCAACTCAGGATCGGATGTCTCTGTGCTTGTCGCCCAGTCTTATGACCTCGAGTTCATTGGCATGTCGATCAAGAACCCGTCAGGGACCCTGTGCTCGTCCATCACCAAGGACGGTACCGACTTCCAGGCGTACATTTCCGGTATGGAGGATGATGATGGTGTCGGGTGCACTGGCTACTACACTGGTCAGCTCGACGTTACCCTGGGCTACTCTAGTTAAAAGAGGAGTGGTGAATCCGATATCCATTCCTTTATTTTATGACAGATGACAATCTTTTTTTCGTTTTCAGGAGGACAAAGAGGAGACTTTTCTCACTTGTTGATGAGATGTGTATTACACATTGGCACCAATTTTCGATACCAGATTGTTTTTTTTTTCTTCCCTTCTATCCTTCATATTCGTTGAATATATCGTACATTGTGTTTTTTGTTTCCACATCTCGTCGCAGGTCATGTTATCTTACAAAGTCTCTTTTCGTGTCTGCCTTCTGTATATTCTGTTATGTCTTTTTTTATCCCGTGGCAGCCGGGGCCACTCCTTTTTGTATTTCTTTTTTTGGTGGCAGACTGCTTTTGTTTTATATGGGTTCGATTCTTCTCTTCTATATTAAATATTTTTTATATTAAGAACACCTTTTTTTTGTCTTATTACACTGTACCGGTTCCAGACGGGGCTTATTCGATTCATTGTGACAAAGTTGATGATTTCCCTTATTTATTTTCTTATATGTCAATAGAACTTTGGGAACAAGCAAATTGTCTGGCAGAAGTATGTGATGAGCGATAGTTTCAGAATTGATGTTGTCGTATTTTATATATATATATTGTATATGTCTATATCGTGTTTATCTTTTAATGTATTATCCTCGTTTATGTATGCACACTCACACTTACACTCCCATCCCACGTGACATGCGCTCCGTTCTTAGTATCCAACCTCGTGTGTCATCTCCATCCGCTTGGCTTGAGCCCCCCTGCAGCTCGCATTTTGGTACCTGCATTAGAATGGATGCAAATGGCAATATTCATCTCTCCATTCTTTCCCCACACACTCATAGCGCACAATCCTTTGACACAGTTTTCGTTCCAGTCGCGTGTTTTCTTAATTTGCATTCCGCAGTGTTATTGCGTGGCTTTCCTTTGTTATTTTTTTGCATCGTGCTTGAGTCTAGACTCGCCTCTAAGACAATCAACCCTTTATGGTGTAATTCTGCATTTTTCACGATTTATATAAGCAAAAGCCAATGAAAACATGGCAACTTGAATCTTCAAACTCCTAGCTGCCGATTGACAACTTTCTAGAATCCGGGGCCGAGCCTTTTTGATTCATGCAAGATGCGAGATTCAGATTGACGTCGATGCTTTTTTTTCTTCTTTTTCCTTTTTTGTTTACATTTTCCTCAGTATGTTTCTGGAAAATTAATTGTCTGGCTGATTCATGCGCACTGCCTCATTAACAAGTATCTATTTACGCTATCTTCGGATGTCACTTGGTCGTCACATACACATGTCGGCTATCTAAAATTGGACAACTGGATTTATTGACAAAGATTAGGTGTATCTGGTTTGTCATAGCTCACTTACACATTCTGTAACCCTAACCTAGGGTTTAAACACACCAGTCCGGGTCTTGAGCATGCCCGTCGGATCTTGAGCATGCCCGTCGGATCGTAAGCAGCCGCAGCGTCCTGAGCCTTCTTCCGGGCCCCCTCCGAATATCTCGCAAAGATATCCTGCGTCTCAAATCCATCGTTCATAAACAATGGGTTGTGCACAGCCGGTAGTTTCCCGTCCGCCTCGAACCCCGCAATAACCTCATGGATCCCGTCAATCGTGCTAACCATGGCATCGTGCATCGTGTCGTACTGTGCCGTGAGCAGATTACCGTAGTTGATGTCAATGAAGATACGGTCGGTTTCCTCAGACAAATCGAGCAGGTCGCCACCAGCCTCCTTGGCGGCACGCGCAATGTACTTCGGGATCGGCTGGTAAGCAATGTTGGCCACGGCCCCAATGACTTCCTGGACGCCCTTGGCAATGTCGTACTAGGCATTGTGGATGCCGGCGTACACCTCGGCGCCGTGCTCGGAGTCTGGGTTGGCAAAAGTCTCGGTGCCGATGGTAAAGACGAGGCCCTTGGTGGACCCCCAGTTGTTCGCGTCAAGCAGATCGCGGTACGAGCGGGTCTTGGTTGTGTCGAGAGAGGGCCCAATAGAGGTAAAGTTGTCAAATACTCCTGGCGGCGGCGTCTCGCCGTCGTAGAAGACAAACATAGTCCACATGTTGACAACCTCGATGCTCTTCTGGTGCGTGAGGATCAGCGCGGCCTTCGGGTCCGGGTAGTACTCGGCGAAGTCACGGATGGCGGCGAGCAGCTTGGTGGTGGTTTCGTCGTTGTCGGCGAAGAAGTAGTTGCCACCCCAGATTTGGCCGATGGGGTGGGCTTTGACGATGTAGGTGGTGACGACGGCGAAGTTGTTGCCGCCGCCGCGGAGGGCGTGGAAGAGGTCGGGGTTTTTGGTGGGGGTGGTGGAGGTGATAGTGCCGTTCATAAGGACGACTTCGAATTCGACGACGTTGTTGGCGCTCCAGCCGTATTGGGATGAGAGAAAGGAGAGGCCACCTATGGAGGAGATAAATTGTTAGTATAGAGAACAAAAGAAAAAGTGCAAGTGTTTGTCTTGCTTGACTTACCGCCGAGGATGAACCCACCAACGCCGACGTCACTCATGCGCCCGCCGACAACGGCATACCCAGTCCCGTCCAACTCCTCAACAACATGCCCCCATTTCTGCCCTGCGCCCACTCGGACCGTCCCCGTCTCCTTATCCAACGTAACCTCATTAAACTTCTCCAAATTGATCAGCGGGCCTCCGTCCACCGACGAGAAGCCTGAATTGGGGTTATGCCCACCGGCCTTGAAGGCAAAGGTCTCGTTGGTCGCTGCAAGGCAGATGATGACCTGGGATAGCTGCTCAGGGGTTTCGGGCCAGATTATGCAGGAGGGGTGGTTGAGGGAGCTCATGGTGGACCAGTAGTTGAGGTTGGCGGTAGTGTAGGTGAGGGAGGAGGGGCGTTTGAGGTCGATGCCCATGGTTTCTTCGACCTGGGAGCAGGTATCGGCGAGGACAAGGCCGGTGAGGGCTAGGAGGGAGAGGAACTTCATTAGTGGGGATAATAGAAAGAATAATATATGTATACGACAACAAAGTATATATAGAAGAGAGAGTCTTGTCAGAGAGAACAGACAAAGAGTGACAGGGCAGAGAAGTTACCTGGAAAAAACAAGATAGCATCAACATGCCGAGTGTGGGAAGCCCCAGCTAGATATACTTCTCTCTTCAACCCAACCAGATACCACTCCGCCGGAGCAGCCCACTCACTGACTGGACGTTTCCCCAAAGATAAGATGAACCAGATATTGGCTCATTGATGACTCTGTCAACTGCCACTGATAACATCGTAGCGTCCAAGCATGTATGGTACCCCCTCCCTTCTCATGGCCCATAACCGCCCATGGACAAGGCTACCTCCCCCTCCCTCCCCCCCCTCGAACGCCTCCTCCTCTCCTCTCTCA